>CATIWR010385505.1:0-41466 GCA_949677035.1 Omphalea diandra
TTATTATGGTATTTTTTTTCTTTACATTATGTATATTGTTTCACAACATAGTAACTATTTACAATAAAGTATACATGGCTAAACAAACTAAAATACTAATTGACTGCATACTGGCCCAACCTCTATTAGATTGCTAGACAATAACTTCAAAATGTAAACTGGATGCAATCTTTAGTCTACTCTTCCTGAAACAAAATTTAATGCAAAAGAGTGAGCTTGCATACTTAGTGAGTAAATGCATAACGATACTTCAATCTCAAATAACATAACAAACATTTAAATATAAATACCTTATTATCATATTCATACACGAAATAAAGAGTTTTTACTCTTAAATGTCATACAGGCTATCAAAAGTTATTTTCACACAAGCTATTGTAATCGTTGCCACATAGGCTATAGATATTATTGCCATAAAGGATTTCATTTTTTGTTGCAAGAGAAGATATAAATATTATTACCACACAGGCATTAGATATCATTGCCACACAAGTTGTTATATATTATTACCACACAGGCTGTCAAATGTTATTGCCACACAGGCTGTTATATATCATTGCCACAAAGGCTATGAATATTGTTGTTTGCCCAACAACATCAAGTATTAGTCTTTCAACAAATCAACTATAAATCCAATAAAATTTCAGCAATATAACAACTAATAACAATGTCTATAACTTTGGCAGTTCATATCACCACATATTCCCATTCCCAAGTCAGAATTTATCAACGTCTCATAAAAATAAACAAATAAGTCAAGAGTATAACCATATTTTCATCAATGTATTCACCACTATCATCTCATTAAACAACATTTCATTCCATTGAGTATATGTACATGACATCTAATAATCACACGTATAGTACCATTAGTTATTTACTTACCTCCTCCTTCAAGCTTATTAAGCTGTGGATGGTCCCAACTTATTCCCACTATTATTTTTAATGCCTCAAGGGCCTATTTCAATACACCAAATCAATCAATGATGATAAAGTAAGATTTTAATCTTGTTATGCAAATATGCTCTAGTAAAATATCATGAACTTGATAGGTTGTTTCTATAATTACTTTTAACTCACAAATCCAAATGACTAATTCTTTTTTAAAAAAATTAAACTTGATATATATGGTTATACCATATCCAAAATTCAATCGAAAATATACACTACATAATTTATGATCAATTTTATGAATTTGCCATGTTTCAATGTCATCTCAACCTGAGTAGGTATTACATTATTAGATATATCTCAAATCTTACAAATCCAATTGCAAAAGTGATTTACCAGAAGTTACAAAACATATAAAGGAACTTTTTTTTATGTTTTACTCATTGTTTAATTCAGTCTATAAAGCCACCAAAACAAATGACCAATCATAGGATGAGCAGGTTTTCAACATGTTGACAATCAATCATGATGAAAATATAATATCTCATCAATCATGTCAAATTTGGCAAAAATATTTCACATGAATGTTGATCAGATATAAATATACAATTTTCAAGTTTGGAATATCATCAAATTCTAAATCTATAGCCATCAAATTCTTAGAAAAATAGAACTAAAAGACAGGTGAGGTTTCATCTGGGTACAAGGTCAGTCTCAATCAATGAACCATATCTCTTTCCACACATCAAATCAATCAAAATTGCTTTACAAGTATTTATAGGGGATATAAACCTACAAATTTCATGATTTACACTTTGTCAGAATCATAAAATAAGGCCATCAAAATATAAGAAAACATAACAGTTGAGGTGACTTTGGTTGGTTGTGAACTAACCTTAATAAAGGAGCCATATCTCCTCACAAACACAAAATCAAGCAAAACTATTTCATATGAATTTAGATGGAGCATAAAGCTACAACTTTTATATCTTTCACTTTCCATAATTCCTCTTATAAGGTTATGAAATCATGGATACAAAATTCTACTCTAACAACAAAACCAACCGAATCAGCTATTGTTCTCTTGAATTTCAACCTCCATCCAAGAGTTCTACCTCATATACTCCATAATTCTCACTAATCATACATGATTAACATGTCATAAGGGTTAATTTCATGTGAAAAGAAGATAAATTAACTAACCTAATGTCCTAGAATTAGAAAACCTCAGGATTCTTTCTTAGGCAGCTCACTTTTCTCCCTCTCCTCCTCCTCATTCTTCTTCTTCTTCCTTTCTTTCTTTCTTTCTTCCTTAGCTCTCTCTTTCTTCTATAGTACCTCACATCTAACCACTCTATTCTAATACTAAAGGGTGAAAAATTCCACTTGTAAATCTATTGCAATAAGATAGAATCATGGTGTTTCACTTCCATTGGTTGGAAGTTCACTTTCCACTTTTAGTCCTTCTTCACTCCTTAAGCACCTCTATCCATCTCCTAATCCCTAGATGCTTCTTATACTTTTAAATAAGCTCTAAAACACCATTATTTATGATATATAACATGTGTACAACATAAGATAATTTGCCATGCAACTATACAAACATTAAATATATGTTCAAGTGTCCCAAATGTAATGGTGCAAGTGTCATTATCGTGCTTTTCCAATTCACATGTCTAAACAATCATTTATCCAATGCATATATTCAAACATAACGTAATTAAAATGCATATGATTTGGTTTAAGGATGTTACACTTTGAATGCTTAGAGTTTTTCCAAAAAGCACTTCATTTCAAGACTTTTGATTAACAAATTGATGTGTTTGCAAGATCTTTGATACAAACTTAAATAGGAGTAAGTTTTTAGATGTGTTTGTAATCATCAAAATAAGTTTGGTTTATAAAATCTCCCAAGCTAGATCTAATAATAATTTTATCATTGATGGATATCTTGGCAACTTTAATTGAATCAGAAAATTTGGTGCATTATTTTAAAAGGAATAAGGGTATTTTGATAATTTGGTCGTAATTAGGCTTGATGAAAAGCTGGGGATTTTTTGCTAATTTAAAAGTGATTGGGCTTAATGAGAAGCTAAGGGTATTTAAGCAATTTAGGTGTGATTAGGCTTAATGAGAAGCTTGCGCATTTTGGAAATTTGAGTGTGATTGGGCTTAATAAGAGGCTGAGGCTGTATTGATAATTTGGGTGTGATTAGGCTTGATGAGGGGCATGGGCATTTTAGTAATTTAGGGGCGATTGTGCTTGATGAGAAGACTTAAGCTTAATGGGCTACTTTGGCTAAAGTAACTATTCATGCATTCCCCTGCTACACTCCTAACAAAATGGATTGTCCTGTAGCACATAAATCGATGTACCACTGCCTACACATCTCGAAGGCCTTCAATTTTTGCATTTAGATATGACTTGACTATTGTTCAAAGTCGTAAATGAGCCTGCAGATATGCTCTACGAGGCATGGAGCTTATAGTGGTTGGCGATTTGGCCTCCATGCTGGACAACATGTTAGAGTCTTATGTGGCTTCATTGACTGGGTCGATGATGTCCCTACAGATCACCCAGTCTACCTATGCTTTTAAGCTAGCTGAAACCAACCATGTGAGTTCCTTATTTCCTTGCATTTGTTATGTCTCTATTGCATTATGAATTGTATTTATTAGAACAATATTCTCTTCCCTTTCTTACATATTTCTTATGTTTAGGTGAAGGCCATGGTGGACCTGATCGTTATGCTAAGGAGAGCTGTGATGTAGTAGATGCGCTCTATGCAAGTTAGTGAACATAGAAATGACAATGGTTGTATGTATGTTTATGGTCCGTGCCTTGTGTTCTTTGTTTCCTAAACACCCTAACCCTCGTGTTTCTTACAGGAGATGATCTAGCATCAAAACTGCAAGTTTAAGGAGAGGATCAATGTATTGTAGAGGCAGAGGTAGAGATGGAGCATTTAGCCCAGAGAGCCTGAGATTATAGATATATGGATATAGATAGTAAGATTGAGGATTCTAAGCTGACGCCTTTCAGAAGCAAAGGTAGCTGAGCTTTGGAGACCCCCACCCCTTAGTTATTTAGGATATTTTTTCTTTTTCCTTTCCTTCCTTTTGGTATAGAACATTTGATATATATTTACACAGTTATATAGTTTATTAGGCGATTTGGAAGCCTCATTTTTTACATTTACTTTGAACATGTTAAGACAAATTAAGGTGACATCACTTCCATTTTTATTAAACTTTGATATTTTGTCGGTCAACATAAACATTTGTCTGTCTTTCCCTGATTGTGTATCTGAAATATGTGTTGTTGCTTCTTTATATACATACTTTGTATAATAAGTACCCAAACCTTTTCTAACTCAAAAAATAGAGGAAAAGTCATTCAATCTGCCTTCACTGAAGGGAAGGGTTGCATAGTCCGATTGGAGGGCTATATAGCTCGATTAAAGGTTTGTGTAGCCTTATCATAGAGGGTTGTACTATCTTGGTCAAGGGTTTTACAGTCCATGGGTTTGTCCTTTTATTATAAAAAAACTCATTTTTTAACCTTTCATTTGCTTTTTTCAACTCTCCAAATATGGCACAAACCATTCTAAGGACTCTCCCATCCCAAGTTTGGTTTGATCTACCATATGCAAGTCTTCTCGCTCTTCGTTACCTTCACCTCGACTTTTATTTTTTGCATGTAGCTTGTAACTTATGGGACTTCACTACCTATACCTTCCACTTCGAGATATAGAAATTTATCCTATGCTAGAAGAATTTGGTGTTATTCTTGATAGTCACATCACAACCATATATCACACTCCCTTAGCTAGATTACCCACATATTAAAAAGATGGTAGAGTTGTTTGACTCACTTTATGAAGAGGCACCTAAGTACACATTAGGTGAGGAGAAGATTCTCTTAACCCCTTTCATCACTCCCTTCCCCTTTATGGGGCATATTAGAGCAGCTTAGGCTCATATTGCAATAGTTATTCTGATATATGAGTATATACTAAGGAGGGATGATGGTGAGATTAATCTACAGATTTTACCACTTTTGGAAAGAGCATAGTTAAGGTGGACCTTTATGCCAATAATTATAGGGGAAACCATTGTGGGACTAGATAGAGTAGCTTTAGGGGTCAGTGATTCCTTTTTGGGAAGCCCATTATTACTTCAGGTATGAATTCTTCTTCTAGCCATTTTCCCTCACTTTCTTTCCTTTTTTTCTTTTTTTTTCTTTTATTTTTTCTTCTTGTCCTCTTCTTTTTATTATTGCCCTAACTTTTTCCTAAACCCCCTTGTGAGAGTTTTTAATCTAGCGAGTTACTTAATTTTGCCTAGGCTGCCTTTTTGGATTTTCAAGCTAATGAGCATCTTATTTTCATTTTCTCAGTATTTTTCTTTTCTTTTTTCCTTTTGTTCTTTTTTTTTCATACATGGTTGCAAGAGAGGTTGGGACTATTGGTTACCCCCCAGCATGGACACAAGGCTTTGCTACTCGTAACACCACTTAAATCGTCATCTAACTAGATTAGCCATTACCAAAACTGAGTGGGCTGAGTGGATATCTCTCATCACTATCACTGATATCTGTTAGAGCTATCCTTGGTGGAAACAGTCTCGTGTCACTCTAAAGACTTATAGGGATTGTGTCATCCTTCCAACTTAGGTTTCATGCATTTTTTATGAACCTGCTCATGTATGTCATTAGTTCAATGCTATCTAGTTTGAGGTACAATTCCTACCCTTATTTGTTGAGGGCCTTCTGACCCAACGATTCCTAGACAGGGTTAAGGCCACTTGGACTAATCGCTACATTTATGACTTCTTCACTAGCTGGGACCATTAGCCTGATGACGATGCAGATTACATGGCATGGTTGCATGACATTTTTAGAACTTTAGGCATCACATAAATAAATTGTAGATAATGATCTTTCATAGAAAATACCATTTTGTACTTACTTTTAGTTCAAAAGCATGTATGATTAATTCAATTTAATTTTGCAAATGTACTTCCATTTGACATTGTGTTTGACACAATCCATTTACATTTTGCATATTAAACTTTGATTGAATGCATCACTTTTACTTTTAACATTAACATATTAGATCGCTTAATTATCTTATTCAATACCTTTGTCGCCCTAGTCCTCTAATCATTCATCCATGTATTCTCACCCAACTATCATGCCAATGATCCTTTAGTGGTCGGTCACACTCTCTCGACTTTTACTATATTTATTTTGTTCATTTTTATGCTCAAACTTTTGTTTAGACTGACTTTTCAGGTTTTTGACCGAGTGGGCTTTTCTATTCTTTTCTTTTTTTCATTATTTATTTATGCTCAAATTTTTGCCTAAACCGCCCTTTTGGGTTTTTAACTTAGTAGGCTATTTTTGCTTTTATCACACCTTACATGAAATACTTCTTTAACTGGTCTAGATTTAACGAGTCAGTGAATTCATTACCATCTATATCTATTAATTTAGTCGCTCTACCTAAGTATATTTGCTTGACCATATAAGGGCCTTCCTAATTCGGCCTAAATTTCCTTCAAGGATCCTAAGTCTATGGTCAGATTGCCTTTAATACTAGATCACCAACCTTTATCAGGCGTGGCTTAATTTTTTTATTGAACGAATGAGCTATCCTGGCTTGATACAGTTGGATGTGATACAAGCCCTTCAATCTCTCCTTATCCAATAGAGCCAACTGTTCAAACCTGTTCCTTACCCATTAGTATTCAGAGATGCTAGACTCCACCAATACCTATAGGGACTTTACTTCTAATTCAATTGGTAACACTACCTCCATCCCATACATTAGAGAGTATGGTGTCATCCTAGTCGATACTATTGTTGTAGTTTAATAATGCCATAAGCCAAGTATTAACTTTTCATACCAATCCTAATACATTTTATCCATCATGGGAAGGATGTTTTTAACATTCTTATTTGCCACTGTTGCTGCTTCATTAGCCTACGGTTTATAAGGTGATGACTTATGGTGGACCACCTTTAATTTCTTAACATGTCCTTGACCTCTGCCTAAAAATGAACACCATTATCTATAACAATATGATGTGGCACGCATAGCGACAAATTAGGTTCTTCTTAATGAATCATGCCTTTTGTTTTGCCCCTAACTTATTGAAGGCTTCAGCGTCTACCCACTTTAAGAAGTAATCTATTGCCACCACAATATGCTTGTGCCCCCTTATAGATGTCAGTATAATTTTCCCAATCACATTGATGCCCCGTGCTGCAAATGACCAAGGTGAGGTCAATTCTACAACTCCATCAATGGCAAATGACTAAGGCTACCATGAATTTAACATTTGTGATAACTCTGAACCTTATGAATACAGTCATGCTCCATAGTAGTCCAGTAATATCTTAATCTTAGAACTTTCTTTGCCAGTACCTTACCATTCATGTAAGGACCACAAACCCCTAAATGTGCCTCCTACATAACCTTTTGGGCCTTTTAATCAATAAGGCATTGCAAATGAATCTCATCAGGCATTCTTCTTTACATTACTCTATTATACACTAGAAACTTAGAAGCCAGCCTTTGAATTATGTCCTTATCCATCTTTTTAGCCCCTTTTGAGTATTCATTATCTTCTACATATCTTCGTATATCAAAATACCAAGGGCAATTTTCCATTGACACATGCATCACACATACACCCTTATAAGACGGTGTCTCAGACCAGTGTGATAAGTGGTTTCATGGGCATCACCTTAGGCCCTTCCTAAATAAGAGACCAAAGTTGACAAGGCATCAACCATCTAATTTCTTCTCTTGGTAGATGCTGAAATGTGATCCATTAAAAGTTTTGCACTAACCTCTTTATATGCTCCAGGATAGGCCTAAACATTCTTCGTTTAGTTCCCACTCTTTTGTTACTTGCGAGATGACCAATAGTGAATCCCTAAACAACTTTGCTGCCTTGACCCTTATTTGCTTCAGGAGTTTAAGTCTTAATACACATGCTCCATATTCAACCATGTTGGACTAGGTAGTCAACCCAAGTCTTAGACCTTTTTTGATCTTGATAAAGGGGATTGATCATGTCTAATATTTCAAATTAGTGTTATTTTACAGCCTTTAGTTTTTATTTAAAGTTAGAAGTTAGATAAAGCTAAAAAATTCTTGAAGTATGAAAAATGACTTCTAAATTGCGATCGCGATATGTGAAGAAGAATTGCTAGAAAGCAGACAAGTAAAATCGCAAAGCCATTCTCGGCTATGATTCATCCAAATGAAAGAGTCCAAAATTGGCAGACAAAATCGTGGTGAGTGTCATGCCCCAGTTGTGACCACGATTTTCAAAGTGACTCAAAGAGGAAGCAAGTCCACATCCACAACATGACACGTGTTCCAGCAGACCATTAGAAGTTAAAATTTGCGAAGACATCTTGTTGTTAGCAACCGCGAATCGTGAAGAAAAAGATAAAACTTTTTTACAGACAAATTTGCGTCCTTTGTTAGGTCCTATACAAGAAAGCTCACGACCACAACTTTTAAAAGTAGGTAAAAGAGCAACAGCTATATTTTCTTAGTGAACGAATCAAAAGCTGCCACATGGACCAGCCGTTAGACATAAATGGGATTTTCCTTCAGAAATTTGGATTTCACGGTCGCTAATGAGTAGTACCACAAATTGAGACTGTCAAGCATTTAATACAGAATCTGTCAAGCATGTCTCAAAGATTTTGTAAGCTATGATCTGCAACGTCTCTTTGGTGAAGTTTGGATATAAATACTCCACAAAACAACCATGAATAAGGTTGCTAAGAAATTTATTATAAGTAATTAAAGCTCTCGATCTTTGCTACTCATTTTCTTCAATTTTCTTTATGAAATTGTAAGTGTTAGGTGTGAGCATTAAACACCAAGTTGTAAGGTTGTAGTGTTAGCCTGTAAAAACACTTCAAGAAAGGTCACACTTAAACCTTTTTTGAAGTATTTTTACAGGCTAACACTACAACCTTACAACTCGGTGTTTAATGCTCACACCTAACACTTACAATTTCATAAAGAAAATTGAAGAAAATGAGTAGCAAAGATTGAGAGCTTTAATGACTTGTAATAAATTTCTTAGCAACCTTCTTCATGTCTGTTTGGTGGAGTATTTATTACCAAACTTTACCAAAGAGACGTTGCAGAACATAGCTCACCAAATCTTTGAGACATGCTTAACAGATTCTACATTAAATGTTTGACAGTCTCAATTCACGATTGCTACTACTCATTAGTGGTCGCGAAATCCAAATTTCTGAAAGAAAATTCTATTTATATCTAACAGCTAGTCCACATGGCAGCTTCTAATTAGTTCACTAGGAAAATATAGTCGTTGCCTTTTTACCTACTTTCAGAAGTCACGGTCATAAACTTTCTTATACAGGACGTAACGGAGGATGCAAATTCATCTGCCAAAAATGGTTATCTTTTTCTTCATGACTCGCGGTCGCTACCAACAAGATGCCTTCACGAAATTTGACTTCCAACGGTTTGTTGGAACATGTGTCATGTTGTGACTGTAGACTTGCTTCCTTCTTAAATCACTTTGAAATTCGCGGTCGCGACTAGGGCGTGACACACACCGCAATTTCGTCTGTCAATTTTGGACTCTTTCATTTGGATGAATTGCGACCGAGAATAGCTTCGTAATTTCACCTGTCTACTTTCTAGTAATGCTTCTTCACATATCGTGGCCGCGAATACAAAGTAGCGGTCGCAATTTAGATGTCATTTTTCATACTTAAAGATTTTTAAGCTACATCCAACTTCCAATTTTAGATAAAACCTAAAGGATGAAAAATAACACTAATTTGAAATATTATATATGATCAATCTCCTTTGTCAATATCAAAAGAGATCCAATACTTAGGTTAACTACCCTAGTCCAACAAATAAATTAGGAAAATCTATCTTTAAGTGCAATCCAACCTCAAGTGAAATAATTCTCTTGATATATTTATGGAATGGTATTGTGGTATACCCGAGTTCCCTAGAAATTACTATAATTAGAGTTTATTTTAATTCAATTTCAATTTTATTTAATTATTTTTGCAATTATAGTTTTTATTTATTATTCTTTCATTATTCAATTAAAAGATAATAGAAAATTTTAGTTCTTTAGTATTTATGAAATAATCCTCATGAGAATAATCTCTACTTATCATTATATTACTTAAAGGGATTTATGCACTTGTAAGGTTTACATATGTAACAGGCCTTGAACAGTAAAAGCAGGCTTAGTGGGCCTCCACTTAGTATGTGCAGTCATCCCTTAAGACCCACAACGTAAAACCATACCCTCATGTGCCTCATGTTATGGGATGCTTGAGTCGCTACCTCCAATTGTCCCCATTAGAGCTCCAATCATCCTAGTTCGATAGGTTATCCTATTAATGACAAGTTGCTCTCTAAGCATGAATAGCAACATTGCTTAAATCTTAGCCTCTTTTTGCATATCCATTGTGCAAAACATATTTGAAGGGTGATGTAAAGGGACAAGGCGAGTATCTAGCCCCTCACACCATTAGAGGACTGCTTGCCTAGATACCACTCCTACTGAGATGGGCCGACCAGCAAACACCTCCCATAAGATAGGGCCTCTGCCTTTGCCAACTTTAACTGCCAGACATTAGCATGCCTCCTTTAGTCTAGACATATTTGGAAATAGAACAAGCAATCACAAAACATCACTATAAGTATAAGACCAAAATCTTCAACTAACATACCAAATTAACAATTGTCTTCTTTTATAGAAAAATGGTACCTAGTTTAGGATAAGGATGTTCTGGTGTGCACACCTGATCTCCATTGATGACTCCTATTGACGAGTTGTACTCACCTCATGAAACGGGGGTAATAGCCCTTCATGTCATGCGCAAGGTTACTACCCTACAGTAGACCTAACTTTATGACCCAAGCCTATCAATAAAGCACAATGTTAGTTCAAATTAACTAAAAAAGAATAAATAGACAAAGTAAAAGGGATTCATAAAATACTTATAATGAACACACATCCTACCCTCCCATGTGAGAGTGCCCTCTTCTGCACTGGTCCAAGAATTGATACAGGTAAGCTAATGTGGTAGATCTCTAGTGAAAGTGGCAAATGAGCCCTAAGTCCACTATAGTCAATAATAGGGAGATCTCTACCACATCTAATGGATTCGTGAACAACATCCCCAACAAACTATAAAGAAGGAATCAACATTGTCTAGTCCACCACCTTCTATGGGTTGTCCTCAAATACAATGGGAGCACCATCTTTTAAGTTGGACTGCTTAAAAGAGAGACTCCCTTTCATTTTGGGGATGTATCCTAAAAGCCGATGGACATAGTCCCTTTGAAGCACGGGATCGTGCACACCAGAATCCGTTGAGAGGGGGATCCCTACAAAGCTAGTCCTCATCATGTATGTAAAGTCCCCGAGCATGATCATGACCTCCCCTATTATTGGCAGATGGAAAGTATGGACCATCTAGCCAATGCTTACATCATCATGGAAATGATCTGCAGAGCCTTCTCCAACCACATTTGAAGTAATGGCATAAAGCTAATCTCCTCCAAGCGAGCATGAACTCAAGAGTTCAACTCCTTAAACTAGGCCTCAGCTAGGCCAGCTATACTACCCCCTTTGTTAAAGGAGATGTCACCCTGCAAACAAAAAAGAATGAAAAACAAGTGACTAAAGAATTGAGGTAGTAAAAATAAGCCAAAATGTATAAATAAAATCATATGAATCAACCATAAATTGAGTCAACAACCTAAGGTAGTAGGCATTTAATTTCCTAGATAGTAACACATAACATCTTATATGTTTTGTGATGTGCAGGTGATCAAGTAATCTAAGGAAAATTCAAAAGACATAAAGGGGTTGACCTCAATCTTGAGGGGACTTTACAAAATTTGTGAAAAATTATGAAAATTAATTTTTTTAGAAATTTTATGAAAGTCCAAAGTGTAGTTTGATAACTGTGATAAGACTAACACAACTCAGCCTAGAATCAATGGGAAAATTTGCAAAAATAAATAAATAATAGTTTATTTATTTAATCCCAGTTATGCATTTTAACTCCTCAGAAGTTATCCCACAAATTAATTTCGATAATTTCTACTCAAATTCCTAATAAAGATTTAGGGCATCTAAATTGAGATGACAAATTAACTGGCAAACAGCAAAATAAATTTCTTTAGACGTGTAAGGTAAGTGTCATATAACTTATCTAAGTTTTTTTTTTTTTTAAGCTAACTTAAAGTTTGTATGAAAAAAATAGATTTCAATATGGTGTATAAAGTCTATGGTGCTAAAAGTGAGGATAATAATAATAATAATAATAATAATAATAATAATAATAATAATAATAATAATAATAAAGTCTAAAAAAATAAGGAAAACAAACCATAGCCAAAGTTGCCCCTGTCAAGTGATGGTACAGATTATACACTATTGATGTGCCTTGGCACAACTCAAAATCGATCAAAATGATTTTCAAGGTCACCACCTCTATAAGATTTATCCCTAGAAACCCCATGCAACTTATAGTTGTGCCAAAGTGTCATATATGACAACATCTTCATTAAGGAACTCCTTCAAAGCGTTAAACAATAGGTCATTAACACCAGCCATCGCAAAAATCTAAGGGCAAAAAGTGGAAAAGTTAAAAGACCTAATGCAGAGAGTTTTAAAGAGAAAAAATGAGGAGAGAAAAAGATGAAAGTGTGAATGAGGTGGAGGGCCCTCGACCCCTTAGATAAAAGGAGATGGTTGTACATATAACCTTTGTCTATATAGCTAACCCTCCACTTTTCGGATGAAATCCTATCAAGTTGGTTGTATAGATAAGTAGCTTATCCATATAACCCACTAAAGTCAGCAACAAAGAAAGGGATCCTAAGTTAGAATAACTAAATCACCCCTAGCACCACCAAAACATGAAAAAGCTAATTTAACCCTTCAATTTGCTAATTAAATTACCAAAACACTTTTCAATTGCAAAATTAATCCTTTCTAAAGTACCAGAAGGATCATTAAAGCAAAATTCATATTCCAAGAACCGTCCACATCCTAAGGGAACACTTATATAACATTTTAGTTCTAACCCATTACTTTTAATACAGATGCATCTCTGGGATAGCTAGAAGGTATGTAATGACATTAATTCATTCCCAAAAGACCAGGGAAGCTACAGTTACACAAGAAGACACCTTACTAGGACAGAAAGGTGTATATGATATAAGATCATCTCTAAGGGGTATCTTTAAGCAAGAACCACCAACCAAAACGACTAAAGCACTTCTAAAAGATTTAAGAATATTAGTAACTACAAAAGATAGCTATGAATGCACAACCTACCTAGTATCTACTTAAGAGCTATTGGAAGCATAAATAAAACTTGTTATGTACTAGAAAGTTACCAAAGCATAACTAGTACTTGTTCGAGAGAAGCTAAAAATACCAGAACACACTAAATACCTGCAAGAGATCTACTGAAAATATAAGAACACCTAATACTGGTTAGAAAGATATCAAGGTAGATTCAGTACTTGCTAGAGAGCTATTAAAATATCTAGTACTCATGTGAGAGCTACTAAAAGCATATAGAACACACTAATACCTACTAGAGAGTTGTGGAACAAGTTTTAGCACATGTTCAAAGAACTGCTAAAGAATTGTGTCCTTCAGTATCCTTTCTAATGTTTGCATTTATTATATTACTTTGTTGAGTCTTGTTCAAATGGTCATTTCTTAAATGATATTTTCTAAGCCCTACAAAGTAGGGGTAAATTATGAGCACCAGATTTTTGAGCCCTAGGATGCAAGCCCAATGATGAAATTATTAGAATTATTACCTAAAATGCAAGGGAAATAACATAAAGAATAAGAGTAAGGCCTTAGAATACCTTAGATAAAGCTTGAAAGCCAAACCTAAGCCCAAAATTACCAATCTTAGTTGAATGGGTTGTAAAGCTAACTAACCTAGGCTGTATAACCAACTACTTGGTTGTAAGTCAATCCCTCAACCTTAGCTAATATAAGATTCTAAAATCCCCTATAGAGTATATGGTTGTAAAGTTAACCAAATATGTTGTATAACTAACACTTGGCTATACAGACCACTTAGAAGCCCTAAATTCCAAAACTTTTATGGTCTTGTTTGTTTCGTGACATAAATGCCTTGCAACTGGAGCCATTCAAAGCTTTATACTCCCTTCTTCATTTATAAATACCACATCATTTAAACAGAATAAAAAGGCTTATATAACCCTAACTAAACTCCAATAAAATTTCTCTAAAACACCTTTAAACATAAAAAAAACTCAAACCTTAATCAATCCAAACTCAAATCCTAGGTAGAACAAGGCCTTTTGTAATGCATCCTTAAGCATTCCCATTACATTTTGTTGGTTCAAAACATAATCAAGTACTTCTAAGGGTAAGAAATGCATTAAAAAGCATCTAAGATCCTTCCCCTTCCTCTCTTCTTCATTCTTTCTTTTTTTTTTTTTTAGTTTTCAACAACCAGGATTAGGAATGTTGTACAACCTTGATTTCCTAAGAATAGTTCTAAAAGTGCTTCCTCTATCTACCGAAATTCCTTCATTCTTTTTTGTTATTTTGGACACCTTAGGAGCCCAAATGGTAGAATATGAGTTAGTTCTTATGGACTACGAGCTCCATTCTACCAAAACAAAGGGTTAAGATCAAGGTTATAACTTGTTTTCTTAGATAAAACATTGATGTTTCCATTGCACTTGTATTTCATCCTTTTTTCTCACCTTGAGCATTCTATTTTTCCTATTTTTAGTCATGATTTAGTGACACAATTTGAGTCTCCTATGACCTTAAAAGCTCCCCTATATGTTATGTCCTATATATGAAGTCTTTTTGCATGCTAGCCTTATGAGCTTTCAGTTTAAGTTTGTTGACATCTTGGCCCTCTTCATGGCTAATAGTGTTTTTAGTGATGTTTTTGCTCTTTTTGAGCATAATATGGAGATGGGTTCAAAAACCCTAAGACCCAATATGGAGTCATCTTGGTCCTAAATGTGTCGTACTGCCTTAGTCTCCCATTGACCATCAAATTGGAAAAAGGGCTTCAAACTTACGTGAAGCCTTAAAGATCCCCTGTTGATCCAATTGCGTGCCACTTTTGGGGTTCTTACCAATGTAAAACCTCTATCCTCTTAACCTTCCGTTGGTTAGTAAAAAGATGGAATCATAAGTAAGATTCCATTTGTTTGAGCACAACCATGAAACCTTAAGGCGCTCACAATTAGTTCTTATAATTCTAAATAATAAAGCAAAAGACTAGAACAATGAGATTATTGTAACAAATATAACCAATCAAAACAATATTATTTAGATCAAGTCAAAAGCTTCTACAAAGCAATTTTATTCAAGCCTTATTTCATTTTCCATTTTTAATACTTTCATAAATCAAAACTTTTTATTTCATTTTCTAGCAATATTTTAAATACATTTTAATTATAATATAAGTTTTAAAATTTAAGTCAAGTTTTTAGCTCTTAGCTTTATCAACTGATTTTATTGCATTAAGTTTTTATTTATTTTTTGATGTTTAGCTAGAATTCAAATAAATTGCATTTAGAGAATTTGAAAATCTATAATTAATTCTAATCTTAAAAGTCAATAAAATATAATATTGTGATATTCATATATTCACACACATGATATGCTCATTTACAAATTAGAACCTATATATGATGATCTTATTTATATTTCCAAAATAGAAAAATTAAATTTTTATATTAATATTACACTAATATTTGTTACATACATATTGCACTGCAATATAATCTATATTATTAAAAAAATTTAGTAATACGTAGCAAGATGTAAGTAAATTACTAGTTATTAACCATAACAATAATAGTATGCTACTAGCAATTTAGAAGGTCCATTAATACATGGTATGAGAATGAAATTCAGTTATCATGTCAAATTTTCATTATGGATTATTAGAGGTGTATTGGATTAGGAGAAGGGAAAGGCTCATTTTTTTCCTTTCATGTTATATCATGGGTACAAATTGGCCCTTGACGAAATTTTTCGTCCATATGTGCACAAAATCTCATTAGTTAAAGTTTTTAAGCTACTATTCAAATGGAGCTAAAGTTTTAATTACTATTCTGTTAGTATTTAATTGATGTGAGACCCATCTTCCTCTTTCATAAACTTTTAACATATTTAGAAAGAACCAAATTAAGTAAAAATATCCCTAATTCTTTTGAACCTCCTCTACTCTAAACCTTAACACAGATTAAAATTACATTTGAACTAAGTACTGCTAACATGAATTAGGGCAAAGAAGGAGTGACTTTTATGGGCAAACAACACAAAGGTGCGAATTTGGAAGGTATGTTGAAAATCAAACGTAGGGTTCACCATTGTTATTCTATTATATAATTTAGGCATTTTCCCTTATTTTATTGATTTTTGTCATTTTTGAAACTCAACTTTTACTTTAATGCAGGAAGTATGGAAGGCATTGTGAATATATGATTTAACTATAGTGGCAGGTGAGAACTAACACCAAAACTAAATTATGTATATGGGATGTTGATACTATATACGATTTCGATTTTGACTTCGTGTGCTATGGTGACATTAAGGATAAATATAAGAATGTGTTTGAGTTTGTAAATGTCAATCATATTTTTGTCCTTAAACCTAGAAAAGATATGGATGAGGAACTATTTTTAGTTGAAGATGATATTCCTTTTATTTGAATATAATATTCTCCAAATTGAATGGCATGGATAAGAGTAGGTGGGACAAATAATAAAAATGAACATGGTAGGGACAATGACATTGAAGGGCTTTTTGTAGAAGAACTTGGGACTGATATCCTTTAATCAGTTGGAGAAATTAATAACGAAATACCTACATAAAGTAGTTATTTCAATGCTTATGATAGAGTTGATATGAGTCAAAATGAGTCTAATCGAATTGAAGGTGATGTGTATAATTTTGATTCTATAGGCTATATTAGTAATGAGGAAAAGGATGATGAGGGTTGTAGTGATAATGAAAATGAAGATGATAGAAGTCATGAATCCAGTGATGGGGAAAGTGACTTAGAACAAACAACACCTCTTAGGAAGAGAGTCAAATATGAAGATGGTAATGGGTGAGGTCATTTCATGCTTAGAATGACCTTTGCTAATTCTAGTGAGACTAGATAAGCAAAGGCAAAATACAGAGTAGCTTTAACAGTTAAGCTAAAAATCAATCCTAATGAACCATATAGATTTAAGGCTAAATGTGTAAATGAGGAACGTTGCCCTTTTTTATCTTGTTCATTTCAAAGGAAAGGAACACCCTAGGTTGGTGGTAAAGACATTTATACCTAAACATAGGTGCTTTCAAGACTTCTCACTCCTTAGTGCTACGACTAGGTTATTAGCTAATTCTTTCAAGGATAAGATTTATAAAAATCCTTTTACTAAGATAAAAGAAATGAAGGATGATGCACATAGCTTGTTGAAAATTAATGTTAGTCTTATTAGTATAAAAAGGCTAAGAGGATGATAATTTAGGAGTTAGATAGGAGTTTTGAAGTAGAGTTTGGCTATTTGGAAGCATATGCAGTTGCACTTAAAAAAATCATTTGTAGTTAAAAGAAGCAATCTTTGGACAAAAGCTGAGATTAAGTTATATAAAGAATCACTTAAAGAAAGGAAGGTGTTTAGAACGATGTTCTTATGTTTTGATGCCTTCAAAAGGAATTAGAAGAATGGATGTAGGCCTATAATAGGTCTGGATGGGTGTTTATTAAGGGGAGTTACTAAAGGCCAAACACTAATTGTAATAGGAAATGATGCAGATGATCAAATGGCGCCAATCGCATGGGCAGTAATTAACAAAGAGAATAAGAATAACTAGAGATGGTTTCTATCTTTGCTAAATCAAGAACTTGAACTTGGAGATGGAGTAGCTTATATCGTAATATCCGATATGCAAAAGGTGAGTGTGATTGAGATATGTTATTAGTTTAATTTTTTTTATTTTGATAGTTAGATTCTGCATTGTAATTGATGAAATGCTTACTTATTTTCCATTTAAGGGTCTCATTGATGTTGTGATGAGTGTATTACCTTTTATTGAGTGTAAATAGTATGCGAGGCATATTTACTCTAACTAGTCTAAGTAGTAAAAAGGGGGTGAATTGAAGAAGAAATTTTAGATTTGTGCTTGGAGCACATTTCAAAAAGAGTTGAAAGATAATCTTAGAGTTTTTTAGGGATTATCAAAAAAGGCAATAAATAATATTTTTGAAATATTCCTCGTATTACTGGTGTAAAGCATAATTCTCTAGCAAATCAAAGTCATACATGGTAGATAATAACATCTCAGAATGTTTTAATTCTTGGATTTTAAAGGTAAGACATAGACATATTGTAAGTATGCTACAATAAATAAGATTGGAAATAATGAATCAAATTAAAGAGAACAAAAAATGGTTGATAGATTGATTAATGAGTGGAGCCAAGTTTGTATGGCCCTTTACCAAGACAACAAAGAAAATGGTTTTTAACGTTTGGTGTTTAATGGTGATGTTGGTTATGAGATTGAGGAAGGTGAAGACAAACACACAGTCATTTTGGATAGACATGTGTGCATGTGTAGGGTATGGGATCTAATAGGAATCTCATGCCAATATGTTATGTATCATTCAAAGTTAGATCCAATATCATATATCAATAATTATTATCACAATTCAACCTATTTAGGTTTATATCAGCTCTCACTATTGCTAGTTCTTAGTAAAAGGTTCATGAGATATGAGGAATGCTAGGGAATAGAATCTCCTTTAGTGACTAAGATGCCAAGAAGGCTAAGCAAGAAGAGAATTTGAGGTTCAAATGAAAGTAATACAACTAGCAAAATGGGTAAGCTTAGTAAGAAAGGCCAAAAATAGAGTTGTGGGTTATGTCAAGAAGAAGGACATAATAGAACTAAATGCCTAAATAAGAATAATAGATAAGAAATAGCAAATCATTGATTTATTCATTATTTAGTTATTTGAAATTCTTGTGAATGCTACATTTTTTTTCTCCAAATTAGGCACTAAAGGGTTTAAGCATTATGGGTGGTGGACAAAAAGGTCAACAACCTATTAGCCAAGGAGCAACACAAGGAGACCATCAAGTGCATCAGTAAACACACCAATAAGTGCACCAGAAATCACATCAGCAAGTCCACCAACAACTGTACCAGAAAGTGCACCAACAAGTGTGCCTGCAAGCACAATAGCAAGTGTGTTAGTAAGCACACTAGTAACTATATCTATAAGCATAACAACAAGTGCACTAACAAACACACCAATAACTATGAAAAGCTTAGGAAGAGAGTGTGTAAGGAAATCAAAGAGGACAACTGATTTTGGATGTCATATGAATTTGAATACAAGTAAAAACCACTTACAATGTGAATGGACTATTTAATTTTTTTTATTTTATGTTAATTTTATAATGGATTTTTAATATTGAACTTATGTGGATTGTGAATAAGCTTGAACACTTATGTGTGCTTCCATTTTGACATTCATAGCGTGGACAAAGTAGTGAAATAGTTATTTGTAAAGGTGATGCCTTATTGGAAGTGGAAACTAATCCTCATACCAGGTATCCAATTGTATGTTATAGAGACTTTAGAAAAGGAAAAGGGAAAAAAGATGCATCAACCATTACAAGGACAATAAAATTCAGTGGAGATGGCTCAGAAGTTATATAAGCTACTAACTTACCATTTGAGCCTCTAAGTTTACAATGGGAGAAGGGGAGTTGTAGTTACCTCAACACAATTATAACTCAAAAAGAGCAACTAATAGGTAGGCAGAAAAGGAAAAGTAAGAAAGATAGTGATTCTACCACACTTACAATAGAAAAATATGTTTCACTTTGTAGAGTTGCGATAGAGTTTAACTTGCCATTTTTTGTATTTTTGTTACTACTTTGGTGGTATTGCCTTAGAGCAAGCAATATGCTCAATGAATATTTAACTACAATATTAGGTTTACTTTTGTTACTATTATTGCTACTTCAGTGTTTTTGCCTTAAAGTAATCAATATTTTAACATGTAGTAGCAGGTGATGCCATTAATTGGCTTTTAGAAAATTAGAAAAACTAGTAATGTGGCTCGTATACTACCCTATAACTGAAGTATATTCAATGTGATGAATATAAATGTCATCCAATTTAGCTTCTTGCATTTCTATAGTCTTGTATAATTATGAAGTATATTTAGTGTTATGATTATAAAGTATATTCAGTATTATACCATTGTCTATTATCTTCCAAAATTAACTATGTAAAATAGGCAATAACCAATTACAAAAAATGATCCCAAAAATACTAACTACCATTTAAAACTCATAAATGCAATTACACATTTTACATAAAACTACATTTTATTGCCATTAACTGCAGAAAACTATATCAACATCATTAACACAATCAATAACACTATCCAAGACACCACTACTCTAACATATGCAGTTTTAACTTTCTCCCTCGACCCATCACACTCTTTCAATGCAGACTTTTTCAAGCTCCTTAGATGAGACCATAACTCTTCGCATTGACTGTCTAACTCAGAACTTGGAAGAACATCTCTTTTGATATTCTTCAATTGTCTATTTTCACTTAACAGAAACCTCCTTTCCATTTCCAACTCATTAATCACATCACTAACCCAATCACTCAAAGCCTCATCATGTCACTCAAAGTATCCATATCTTCTAACTTGCATATACTACACCAATTGCAAATAGATTAACGAATCTAAAACCACACTAACATCTAGATGTTATTCAATCCATACTTACCTCATAATTAGGGCATGCATAATACCTTCACTTATGGTTGTCATTTGTCTAAGAAGTCCACATCTTAGAGCTTTCACTTTGCATCCCATTACTCGAGAATCACAGAATTTGGTAGGTCCCTTATAGTACAATTCAATGTTCATCCTTCAATTAAATCATGTCATTGATGATGTAGAAGAAGCCATTAAATCCCTCTGATTGCAATTGATGATGGCTTCAATAGAATTTTTAGATTTGCAAATGAAATCCCCAAATTTGTTTTGTTAATTAAGAAATTAGGGTTTACATAAAAGAAAGAGATGGAAGAGATTAAATCCCAAAAAATAAACCATTGTAAAAATTTTACAATTGTCAAATTAAAGTGGGTTCCACTTCACTTGCTAGGTTAGCTACTTCTATCAGAAGTTGTATCCATTCTTGACTCCATTTGAACAGGGGCTTAAAAACTTCAACTGACAAGATTTTTTGCACATATGGACCAAAAACTACATCAAGAGCCAATTTATACCCCTAATATAACATTAAGGGTAAAAATGAGCTTTTCCCTTTGAAGAATTATATGGACTTTAAAATTTAAAAGGTATTTAATAATAACTTTTAAGAACTTCTTAAAAGTCATGAGATATTCAATAAAAACTTTTAAATACTTTTAAAAAGTCTATAGAAATCAGAGGTATTTAATTACAACTTTTATAAAAATTTATAAAAGTTAATTGGTTTCAAAAAATTATTGACTTTTAAAAATAATAGCATTTTATAGACTTTGGGTGATTTTTTGAGTAGTAGTATAAATAAAATATTTATAAAATTCTCTTTCTCAACATTTTGTAGACTTTGGATGATTTTTTAGATGATAGTATAAATCAGTGTTAGCAACAAACATCTTGAATATGGTAGCTAGATGATATGAGTCCACTTAATTAAGCTCCCACTTAACTTGTACTACAAATATTGAGTTGAATGAGAATTAAAAATTTTAAAAAAATTATTTTTATTAATATTTAATATTGTTGTAAGTATTATAAAATTATTATAATTATAAATATTATTATAGTTAAAATATTATTAATTATAATATTATTCTTAATATTACAATATACTTAATATTATAATATATTAATAATTATAATATTTATTACAAACTTCTTGTTATAAAATTTTTGCTAATGTATTATCTATGTATTTGCTTCTTATTTGTTTCTATTGTGAACTCTGGAAATTTAAAATTTTAATCTTAAAGTAGGAGGATAATCAGAATAATAATGGCGTAAACTTCAAAAATGATGAAAAATGCACAAGAGGCAAATTACACTAAAAAGTCATTGCTAATGCAGTTATAAAATGAATAAGTTGCCAAGAAAATTAGTAATACTTGTCACAAGAATCAAATATGAAAACTTTGTGTTAGTGTAGTAATAAAAAAAAAACTTTATTATTATATATTAAATATTATAATATATTATTTGATTAGGTATTCATTTGCAGTTGATGTGACAAGTTTTATTTGTATGAAAAATATAAATTCATTATACTATATAAGATATTCAAAATCAATAAAAGCTTAATAATATCTATAAAAATTTTTAAAATAAAGGTTTTGAAAGTTATTTATAAATTTATAAACGTTAGTGCAGTAATATAAAAAAAAACTTTATTATTATATATTAAATATTATAATATATTATTTGATTAGGTATTCATTTGTAGTTGATGTCACAAGTTTTATTTGTATGAAAAATATAAATTCATTATATTATATAAGATATCAAAAATCAATAAAAAGCTTAATAATGTCTAAAAAAATTTTTGAAATAAAGTTTTTGAAAGTTGTTCATAAATTTTTAAACTCCACAAAAGTAATAAAAAAATCTATGAACTCTATAAAAGTTGTTCACTTAAAAAAAGTCTACAGATATTTTTGAAGTCTTAATTAAATACACCCCTCTTGGAATAAAAGACAATGAAATGTAGGTGAAAAAGGAAAAGTAGAAGAATTATTTGATTTAGTTGTATACAATGATAATTTTATTTATTCAATGTCAAAGAAAAATTTTGCGACCCTAAATATTTTTTTTTTCTGTTAATTTGACTCATTAAATTTCAAATTTTAAATTTTACAGCTATACGGACAATTTCAATTCCACATGATGAAAAACGTATTACTTCAACAAACTCATTTTACCAAAATTATATTGCTACCCTTTTTGGACAATGAAATGTACTATACTCAAAAATTAAAAAAAATATTGAAATATACTTCTAGAATTTTAATTTTTTTTTTGTTATTTTCTATGATATAGATGATACTCAAATAAAGACTTAAAACCATATACTTATTCTGTTGACTAGTAAGTAAAAGACTTGAAACCATCTCTTACCCTATATAAGTAACATTTCTGACTTGCCACCACCTTCCATATTTATAGAAAGGATAGCCTAAATTTTCACAGGTGCATCACATATGAAATTGCGTGCTTGGAAATTTTTGGGTGCATTAGTTGGCAATTTGGCATCTTTTAGTATGTTTGTTAACTATATGCATTTTATGGTAAATCAAGATAGTTGCAGAAAGAGGTGTAAAGCCTCAAAATGAAGATATCCATAGAGGCTGAATTTAGCAAAATGGTTATTACTCCATTACCCATTTGGAAGTATAAATATGGAAACAAAAATGGGCGTCTAATAATACCACAATGAGCAAGAGAATCTGGGAGATTGTATATAACAATGCAATCCTCTCATTTCTTGTTAGACCATCATATATCTTCATACCCTTTAAATTTAAGACTAATCCCAATTCGAGGTAGGTAAAACAACTGCTACCTTATCTACTCAACAATTCAAGAATTATGAACAACTAACAAAAAGAGTTTCACAATTTGAGAAGAGAAAAGATACCAACTGCTACCTGATCATTTGCAACCCTCATATCATAAGGAAAAATGATTTGTAAAAGATGCAATATTTGGTAAGATTATTAATTATTATTGATAATTATTATTTCTTTGTCATCTGCCAACTATGCGCTTTTCCCTATATGTGTATTTCATAAATGCTAATTTACTGTTGATGGTAAGTATTATCATGGATATTATGGGGATAAAAAGAATTTAGAACCACTTAAAAAATAATAAACTCTCAAATTTGAAAAAAAAGAAAAGAAAAGATAATAACCTCTTGAATTTAGATAAAAAATAATTTATCTTAAAGAAAATCATTTATAAATTTTCAAACATTTGTTAGCAGAAAAACATATGTGCTCTCTTGTATTGAATAATGATGAAACGCATGTTTCAAAAATTAGCATTTTACAAATTCAAATTAGTATGTCATGTGTTCTTCTAAAAAAAAATCTGAATAATAATAATAATAATAATAATAATAATAATAGGACACTCTTTTAACTTTAATAATTTCATACATTAACTTTAATTCTAATAAATTAATTATCCATTTCAATTTTCAAATAATATTATAATTATAATTACGATGTGTCATGTTAAAAAAAAAGATATGCATATAAACATATTAAATAAATAAAATATTTCACGTTAATGAAATAAATTATTATAATTTTTCTAAAAACATATATCTTTCTTTTTTTTAATTGATATAACACAAACACACTAATTAAGAATACGATGCACTCTCCACAAAACTAAGACAATATTGTAATCTTTCTTTTTTTTTTTAAATCAACATACTTTATTCTATTAATATTTATGTACATGACGTGTCTTTGGTATTTAATTTTATCCAAGATTTGGCTTGGTGCAGAATTATAAAAATAAAAAAATTAATGTAGATAATTGTCAAAATGAAATTCATTATAAAATTGTAAAAAATATCCAAGTTGATACCCCTTTTTTTTTTTTTTTTTGTGGGTTCCATTAGGCCTTGTTATTACTACTCTTTGGTTACATCATAGTACATTATATGAGGTGGACATCTGATACATGTCCTTATTCCTTGAAATATTTTGGAAGAAATTGTCTTGACAGTTAGGTTGTGCCCTTGGGGACATTCTTTAAGTATCATTTTTAGCAAATCAATTCTGTGTGGATATTTTAATATAATAATTAAATTAAATCAGGACACAACGGTCAAGTTTTTAGGTCATTGGAAAATATTCTAGTATTTCTATAATGAAAAATTCTTGTATCTTACAGTACTACTGCAATAATTTTCTGTGAAAGCGTTCTCTGAAATTTTCCACAATTGCTTCTCTGCAGGTTCTACCTGCACATTCTGTTTTCTCCAAGAGAAGACAGCTTTCAAGTCAATTAACACTTTCCATCCCATTAAAAAAGAAATTAGAAATGGTGGAAGGGGGTGTTGCAAGTGCAGATCAGGCTGGCTTTACAGAATGCTGGAAGGTATCATGGAGGAATCGTTTTATTATGAGACTAGCACTTTCAGCTGGCATTGGAGGTCTTCTGTTTGGTTATGACACAGGTAACCATTTAAAAAGAATACCCATCACACATTTAAGATTAAGATTTGATTTCGAAGGGTAATGTTAATTAATTTGTATGCTTTCGTTGAATGGGGTGTAGGAGTTATTTCTGTTGCCTTGCTTTATATCGAGGACGACTTTGAAGAGGTTGACAAGAGCACAAATCTTCAGGTGAAAATCATGATCAAGTGAAGGGGAAATCTAGTCTTAGTCTTTTAGATATTCTTCCCAGTATGTGCATTACCGATTTTGTTTTCACCTCCCTGCCCTGCAGGAAGTCATTGTGAGTATATGTGTCGGAGGAGCTATTATTGGTGCTGCCTTAGGTCAATACTTTAATGACAGGTTTGGAAGGAAGAGAACAATTCTGGGTGCTGATGCTGTGCTCTTTGTTGGTGCAATGATAATGGCAGCGGCTCCAGCTCCGTGGCTTATTGTCATTAGGAGAATTCTGGTCGGTTTGGGAGTTGGAATGGCTTCCATGTCCGGGCCTCTTTACACATCAGAAGCTTCGCCTGCTAAAATTCAAGGAGCTCTTGTTAGTACTAATGGATTTCTAATCACTGGGGGGTCAATTTTGGTCGTACCTTATAAATCTTGCATTCACCAACGTAATTTAGTTAATATTCAAAAGTTTGAAACATATGAAGAGTTTAATTGTGACAAAAACATGTTTTTAGGCACCTGGAACCTGGCGGTGGATGCTTGGAGTAGCTTGAGTCCCAGCTGTATGTCAGTTTCTGTTGATGCTCTCACTTCCTGAGTCCCCTAGATGGTTATTCAGAGAGGTTTTTGTCATACTATTTCCAACAATTTGGTCTGTGTGTGCAATCTTGATCCGAACTTTGCTTCAAATTTTTCCTTGTAAATCAGAACAAGGTTGAAGAGGCCAAGGCTATTCTGGAAAGAATATATGCTGCCGAAGAAGTTGAATCAGAGATAACTGCTCTGATAGAAAATACTCAATCAGAAAAGGAAATGGAGGCTTTTACTGGGAAAGACAATACGCAAAGTGAAGGCTGCTTTCAGCGACACTGTAGTTCACAGGGGACTCTATGCAGGCATTACCGTTCAAGTTGCTCAGCAGTTTGTAGGCATCAATACTGTCATGTACTATGCTCTAACTATAGTTCAGTTTGCTGGATTTGCTTCAAAATCTGTAGCCTTAGCCCTTTCCCTAGTAACTTCTGGCCTAAACGCCATTGGCTCCATCATTAGTATGCTTTTTGTTGATCGAAACGGAAGGAGAAAGTTGATGCTTATTTCCATGGCTGGCATCATTTTCTTCCTTATATCACTATCCATTGTATTTCAACAATCTTCTACCCATGCGCCGGATATTAGTCCAGTAGATTCACAACACTTCGGTATCAACTCTACTTGTCCAAGTTACATGTCAAACATAAAGACAGGAAAATGGGACTGCATAAATTGCTTGAAAGCAAAATGTGCCTTCTGTGCTATTGAAGCAAATACAGTATGTTCTTTTGCCTCATCACTTTCACTTCTAAATCAGAATTGATTTGGATTCCAGTGATTTGTCTATGTAGTTCTTTTATTTAGTACTCTCCTGGAGCATGCTTGGCTTCAAACAAGCATCTAAGAAGTGTATGCCAAATGCAGCACCGAGTGTGGTTTGAGGAGGGTTGTCCAAGCAAAATTGGATTTCTTGCAGTTGTTATTCTTGGCATATACATAATTTCCTACTCACCTGGAATGGGAACTACACCATGGATCATCAACTTGGAGATTTATCCATTGAGATACAGAGGCACTGGGGGAGAAATAGCTGCAGTCGCTAATTGGACTTCGAATCTCATTGTGAGTTTAACATTTCTTTCAATGACTGAAACTTTCACAGTCGCTGGGGCATTTCTGTTTTTTGCTGCAGTTTCTTCCCTTGGATTTGTTGCTATTTGCTTCCTAGTACCAGAAACTAAAGGCCTGCAATTTGAGGAGGTTGAGAAGATGCTGCAGAATGGCTTCAAGCCATCAGTACTCAGGGGAAAATCAAAAGGTGTTGATGGATCTGCTGAGGCTCAAATTAATCATTGTCTGATTCAAACAATTCACATCTTGTCTATTCCAGCACATATATTTTTAGTATACCTGGACTGCATTTGTTGGAGCATCTGAAATTAATTGTATTGGTGATTATTCAGCACTAGTGGTGATAAATATGGTTTATTATTTTCTTGATGATTATGAATTAATTTTATGCTAGCATAACTTTATAAGAATCAATAGGGAAGACATAGCCCGATGGTGGAGTGAACCCTATAAGAGTGAAAGTCTTGAGTTTGATTCTCTCATCCATCATTATGGTGGATTCTATTGAATGAAGAGAACTACGCTGTTATATAACCCTACAATACTGTTTCGACTATTGAACCTTCCAGAAAATAAAGGTGCGAGCCAGTGCCTTAAATTTTTTTTTTTTTACAGAAAAAGAGCCCATCATAAAAATTTTAAGATAATGTGATGTTCGATTAATGTATGCCTTTCTAAGTGCATGCCCCTTCGAAAATCACGGTGTATATTCTTTCTTTCTAATTAAATTAATTATCAGAACTATAGGAGGCATCCACCGTTTACATTCGACTAGCAGTTCAATGATTTCTATAAAAAGTTTTGGGCAGTGACCGAAAAAATGCTAGGACAAGAGAAACTGAAGGCATATTAGAGGCAGAAAAACAAAAACTATTGGTTGGATAAGAAATAGTATATGTGCCTAAAACAAAGGAAACTGCTTTTGTGCATCATTTCTGCTGTTTGAAAATTCCTGAAACCAAAAGAAAAGAAACAAAGAAGACAATAAAAGAAACAGGTACCTAAAATTAGCATGACTGTTATTTTTGGGACATATGATTAGCATGACCCTAAAATCAGGAAAGTTTTTTTTTTCCGTTTCTAATTTAGGTAATAGAGAAACACTTTAAAAACTGCAATTAGTAGCTAATTATCCATCAAGGATTTAAAAGTTTTCTGATAATTCATGACAAATTTTCATCTCTATCTGTAGAGATAAGAAATATCCATTTCGGAACTGAAGAGCTCATCTGGTAAGTTTGCCTCTCATTTTGTCAGCAGGAAATTTCGAATAAGGAATATGTTTTTTTTTTTTCCAAAATCTTTTTAGCTATGTGATCAATTTATAGTTTATTTTCTTCCAGTAGTTGCTTTTTTCTATTATTAGTTTGCAATTTTTACTAAAGGATTGAGGAGGAAAGAAGAAATTCCATTAATTAGCCATATTAAATGTGAAATGATATCTAAATTTTAATATTTACTTCATACTTGTAATTTCTGATTGCTGAATCTTCAATTAAAACCTTATTTTGTGTGATTTTGTTTATCACCAGAATTATTGGTAGCCATATACCAAAATGTGTTTAGTTATAAAGAGCAAAATGCGTAAAATGCTACGTGAGTGTATACTAAATATGATTTACATTTAATAAAAAAAAGATAAATTAATATTTAAATATGAGATTTATGAACATATAAGAAGATATATACTAAAAAAGTATTTTTCCAAATTATAAGAAGATATATACTAAACAAAAAAAAAAAAAACAGATATGGCAGATAAAATAGAGAGTAGGAGGTATATTTCTCAGTTTTAACTTTATCCTTAATGGTTTACCCTTAAAATACTTTTAGAAGGCATTAATTATAAATAATTCAGGTATTTTAAAAAAATCGTTTATACTATAAGATATGTTGACAATATATAGTAATAAATAAACCAAAGTAAGTAGCTTAGTGATTTATATGGAAAGGAAATGTTTACAATTGAATAAATATTAAATGTTTATATGATATATAACATTTTTAAAAATGTCTAAAATAAAGCTATTTTTTGTTTATTTCCGATGTACCTTAGAAAAAAAAAAAAAAAAAAGGGTTTCTTCCTGATATGCCATGTTTTTTGGATAGGTAAAAAAAAAAGGGAAAAAAAAAGATAAGATAGTATTTTTAGAATTCAAAATTGGGAGGATAAGGCATTTATAAATTTCGCATTTGGATGTACATTGTATTTTGTAACACCAGTTTTGATGATTTTGTCAAACGCCCCTTAATTGCATTAACGCAGTATTTGCTTGCAGTTAATTTTCTTAGATTTTTTCACTAATAATTTCATATCTACTATTATATAAAGAAGAATTAAGTCTTCATCTTCAAAAAAAAAAAAAAAGAATTAACCCAAACATATAAAAAAGAAAGAACCATAAATATTTCTAAAAAAAAGGGGAGATTCATAAAAATGATTATTTTTATTATTGTTATTGTTTGAGATAAAAGATAAAGTTTAGTTCGTCATTGGATAAAAAATGTTATACAAGAAAGAATTATACAAAAAGTGAATTCTATTTAATTTGAAAGAAATACTATTTCGATTTATATAATCTTTATTAACATTTCCCTTAATTTGATTAAATCTATTTAAGAAATTTAATTTGTTCACATCCCTGCACTAGGAACTTATATTCTTCTTTTTTTTTTTAATTATTATTCTAATGTCAGAATTCTAGGGGAACTCTAAACCATTACGTATTAAATAATAAACTTCCAAAAACAGGATCAAATTATTTTTCTTAGATTTTTTTACAAATAATCTAATACCTACTATTTCTTTGTCTAAAAAATATTATCTACTATTTCTTTTTAAGATATTTTAAAATGTATATCCACTTTCATTAAATAAAAAATATTTATAATTAATCCCCCAATTTGTCATCATTAATTACTAAAATAGAAAAGTATATTTATTTTCCATCAAATATAATTGAGATATGAATAAGAAAATGAACTAGAAATTGTAAGTTGATTAAATAATATGACAAATGAAAGTGACAATTTTGCTGTGATAGATAACTCACATACAAAAGAGAAACAGCCATAAATATTTCTAAAAAAAAAAAATCATAAATATGATTATTATTATTATTATTATTATTTGAAATAAAATATAAAGTTTAGTGGGTAATAAGATAAAAAATGTTATCCAAAAAAGAAGTATACAAGCAAGTCAATTCTATATTTCGATTTATATCAGCTTTATTAACATTTCGCTTAATTTGATTAAATAACGAATTTAATTTGTTCACATGCCTGCACTTGGAACTTTAAAATCTTTTTTTTTTTTTTTTTGTAATTTTTAATTACTACGCTAATGTCAGAGTTCTATAAGAAGTCTAAACCATTACGTATTAAATAATAAACTTCCAAAACAGGATCAAATTTTATCTCCTCGTGTAATTCTTCTGTCTATAAATACGAAGTGAAGGACAAAGCGTTTTTGCATGTTAATGTTTCCCATCAGAGAGAGACAAGAATGAAATGACTTTGAATGCAAACAAATTTTAAAACCTGTACGTGAAGAAGATTTTCTGTAAAGGTACAACCATTTCTCTGTTTTTCTCTTTTTGGGTTCTTTAGTAACATGGAATGCTAGCCCGACTTTACTTGACAATGTTTGAATATGGTTTGATTCCGTAGATTCATTGTTCTTAGTACAAGTTGGCTGTTAATTTCATCATGCTTGGGATGGGATCATTTTTCCCCCCTTTTTTGACAGTTATTTTCACTATTGTTATTGTTCTTTTCATTCCTATTGTTATTCTTTTTTTTTCCCCCTATTAGGATAAACTGATTGAGTTAGCCCAGATTCGTTCATTCTTTTGCAATTCATATTCGTCTTTGTTGGAGTGTTATTTGATGGTGTAATTGGGATATGTTATTTAAAATTTAAATTGTAGGACGATTACTAACAAGTGGATTTTATGACTGCTACGCCGCAGATTCTGCTTGATTTTGTTATCAGGATTTTAGTAATCTATTGCAAGAAAAAAAAAAATGGTTGAAGGCGGTGTTGTGAAAGCGGACAGGTCAGAGTTTTCAGAATGCTGGCGGATGGCCTGGAAGACGCCTTATATCATGAGGCTTGCACTCTCAGCTGGAATTGGAGGGTTTCTGTTTGGTTATGACACAGGTTAAAAATTTGATTCTGTTATAAACAACATTAATAATTTTTCATTTTATGAATCTTAATTTTCTTTGATCACGTGAATGTAGGCGTTATTTCTGGTGCCCTCCTTTACATTCGTGAGGATTTTCAATCCGTTGACAAGAGTTCAACGCTACAGGTCAGTTGCTATGGTACATTATTTAGAAAATGGGAATTAATATATTTGGTATACATTGATGCTTGATATTTCATTTCTTAATGAGCAGGAGACCATTGTGAGTATGGCTGTCGCAGGAGCTATTATTGGTGCAGCAATTGGTGGATACATTAATGATAGGTTTGGGAGGAAGAAATCAATTTTGGCTGCCGATGTTCTCTTCTTGGTTGGTGCATTGATCCAGGCCGCTGCTCCTGCTCCCTGGGTGATAATTGTGGGAAGAATTTTTGTTGGTCTGGGAGTTGGAATGGCTTCCATGACGTCTCCCCTTTACATTTCGGAAGCCTCACCTGCAAGAGTTCGAGGGGCTCTTGTTAGCACAAACGGTTTGCTGATTACTGGGGGGCAGTTTTTGTCCTACCTAATTAATCTTGCCTTCACCAAGGTAAATACAAATTATTCATCTCCCATGTTTTTTGAGCTTCTGATGGACATTATAAATTGCAAAATGTAACAGGCTCCAGGAACCTGGCGTTGGATGCTCGGCGTGGCTGCTGTGCCACCGCTGGTTCAGCTTGTGCTCATGTTATCACTTCCTGAATCCCCCAGATGGCTCTATAGACAGGTTAGACAATTTTTTTTTTCTTTCTTTTTGTCCTCAAGTCGCTTTAATAAGCGTGCTTAAGAAAATATGGTCCAATCTACTGATGTGGTTGGAGACATACCAGACTAGCCATGGTGGAACCTTTGACTTAAACATAGTTTGTTTATCAATTTGTTGGTGCCCCACTATCTTCTTATTTCATAGCATTATTTTCCCTGTTTAATCAGAATATGGTAGATGAAGCGAGAGAAATCTTGGAGAGGATATATCCTGCTGAAGAAGTTGAAAAAGAGATGAAGGCTTTGGCTGCATCTGTTGAAGCTGAAAAGGCAGATGAAGCTGCTATTGGGGAAGATATGATATCTAAAGTAACGGGTGCATTCAAAAACAAAGTAGTCCGCAGGGGACTCTATGCAGGCATCACAGTTCAAGTTGCCCAGCAGTTTGTTGGCATTAACACTGTAATGTACTATGCCCCAACGATAGTCCAGTTTGCTGGATTTGCTTCAAATTCGGTGGCTTTGGCGCTGTCTCTCATTACATCTGGCCTCAATGCTCTGGGTACCATTATTAGTATGCTTTTTGTTGATAGATATGGAAGGAGAAAGCTTTTGATCGTTTCTTTGATTGGGGTTATCGGTTTCCTAGTGGCCTTATCAGTTGTGTTTATGGAAGCTTCTGCCCATGCTCCTAAGATTAGTTCAATTGAGTCTGCGCACTTTGGTTTAAACTCTACTTGTCCAAAATATTTGACAGCAAAAGATCCATCAAGATGGAGCTGCATGTCTTGTCTGAAGGCAGATTGTGGTTTCTGTGCTGATGCATCCAGCGAAGTAAGTATGATAACCCAGCGTACATGTCATATTTCTTGTTGCCTTAATCAGAATCTTTTCTGTAATTGCAACTTGAATTAGTAGTGTAAAATTTTTAAGTTACTAAACTAATGTAGTTTGATTTTGATTAACTTATGATGTGTTATGTCATCAGCTCCTTCCCGGAGCCTGCTTAGATGCAACCAAGGCTATAAAGAACACATGCCATGCACAGCATCGTGTATTTTTTGAGAAGGGTTGTCCAAGTAAATTTGGATTTCTTGCTGTTGCACTCCTTGCACTTTATATAATTGCTTATGCACCTGGAATGGGTACTGTACCTTGGATAGTGAACTCAGAAATATACCCATTAAGATACAGAGGCATTGGTGGAGGGATTGCTGCAGTGTCGAACTGGAGTTCAAATCTTCTAGTGAGTGAATCATATTTAACTCTGACTGAACATCTTGGTGCTGGTGGCACGTTCTTTGTATTTGCTGCAATTTCTTGCATTGGACTTGTATGCATCTACTGGTTCGTACCTGAAACCAAAGGCCTACAATTTGAGGAGGTTGAGAAGATCCTGGAGGCTGGCTACAGGCCAGAGTTATGTGGGGCAACCAAAAGGAACGAAGGTGATTCTGCTTAAAGCTGAATAAACTTAATTTGGGAGTGAGGACTAAGGGTCCTCTACCCTTTTCTCAGAGGTAGGAAATAGGGATCTTATTGCTTTAAGTAAGTTATAATGCAATTTCAGTCATTTAGTAGCAATGACTGTAAGGTTTCATTGCGTTAAACTCTATGGCTAATTGTAATTCTACTTCTTTGACATTAAATGGACGAACTTTCTTTTCATCTTAGTATCTTTGAAGTGCATATCATGATGGTTAATGTGTTTGATATGAGAGAGACAGAAGGAATCATATTATGACTCCAAATCATAAATTTGTAACTGAAATAATCCCCAAAAATTTTTTTTTTTTTTTAACATCAAACTTTACACACACACGCGAGGAATGTATGTCTGAACAAAATATAGTATATTTAAAATAATGATAAATTTATCCTTCAATTCTATTGATTAAAAAATTAAATATTTATTTTAACAGAATCATATTTTAATTTGGTTTTTGAAAAAATAATATATTTATTTAATGATTTCGCTTTATGTGCTCCTACTCCAAGTAGGAATTACTTTAAATAATTACAATTAATTTTAAATCAAACAACTATAAATTATTGACTTAAAACTCACTAATTATATTAACAAAAAAAATATTGTTTGATGTTTGTTATATATTCTATTTCATATTCTAATGCTTATATATATGTATAATTAATTTCTTTAAAATTCATTTAGTATGAAAATATATTTTACATATACTAAGTGCAAGTAACTCTTCTCAATACATATGATCAAAGTAAGTGTTTGTGTAATGGGTGGTGCTTTTTTTGGTTTTTTGAATATGTATTTTGGTATAAAAAAATACCATGCAGTTGTGATCATTTTGTTTTTTTGTTTTGAGAAAATGGAGTTGTGATCATTATCATAGAGAAGTGAACACAATATTTTTAGTGGCATAATTATTAATTTGCTCCTTGAACTATTGAAGCAGTTACTGAATTGAGATCAGAAATTAGTAATTTACATAATAAAGAAGGTTTTGTGATATATGGAGTTTGATTGAAAAGATGAAGTGTATGTAGCTAAAAGTAGAAAAGAAGAAAGTTGTCGATCAACCTAGGTTGTTAGTGTTTGTGATGATATCTATAGTTGGCATTATAATGATGTTTGTTATGATTTAGAGTAATAGGTAGACAGTGATTGTCAATGTGTATTGACTATCTTAATTTTAATGTCGAATTTGTTGATAAAGAACTACTATAATTTGTAGTTGATGATATTGAACCTTGGGTTCTTAATTCTTAGTTTTGATAATTATAAATATAGGTTTAAGTACTAATCTTGGTTGCAAGTGATATTCATGTATTTAGATCCCTTAATTGCAAAAGTATTAAAGGAAAGCACAAAGTTTAAGAGTAACAAGCAAAGACAAGGTCAAAAGTCTAATTAGTCATGATGCCTAAGTGGAATGACCTTATGCATGTTGGAATAGACTTGTTTATCATGAAGAAAAATAAAAAATTTCAAGTAGAAAATTAAATGTTGATATAGCCTTTGCACAACCCTATTAAATAACATATGCAGCCTAGTGAAGTCATGTTAAGGATGTGGAACAATTCTGTGTATAATGAAACAAGCCCATTCACCATGAACAAATTGAAGATTTTTCAAAAGAAAGTTAGAGTGACCTAACCAAGTGTTGAATGGTTAGTTGAAATGGCCTTATGCATCATTGTGCAAAGATGAAAGTTTTCACTCAAGATGGAACAACTTATGAAGCCTTGGAACAACTAGCCATATAGACCTATTCATTAAGAATAAATTAAAGATTTTTAGACATTAAGTTAGAACAAACTTGAGCATTAAGAATGAGTTGATATGCCTTAATTTGAAAATCTTGTATACTTAAGTGGAATGGCCTTGAAACTCTAATGGTCAAAGCGCATTGCCTTGTTCATCATGAACAAAATTAGACATCTTAATGCATAATGTTTAAATAGCATACAATCATATGGAATGGCCACTTAGAATGGCCCCTCTTATGAACTCAAAATTTGAAATATCTTTGAATAGGAAGTCCATCCTTGGAATAGGCCAATTCTCAATGGAACAGCTCTGTGCAATTTTTAAAAAATTTAAATTCAGCCAATCTTAATTAATATAATGGCCTTGTATAAGAAGGACAACCCCTTTAATCTAGGTGAGGATTGGAGCATTACATTTATTCATTGGAATATGCTTATTCATAAGAGTGAATAGGCCATTTATAATCAAATGGTTAGTTTTTGTGATAGCCTTGAATTTGGTAAAATTATTAGTATTGACTAGGTTTTCCACCTTGTACTATATCAAGGATAACTCCTCATTTGTGAATAACTTAGAAGAAAAGCTTTCAAAAGGTCTTATATTCAAAAGTGATCATAATATTCTTCATATTCTTTCTTTCTCAAGCATATCTTTTATATTTTGATATTGTATTAGGTAGTTTAAAAGCAACTTAATGAGTGATTCTTCTTTGTGCAATAGTTATATCTTTATATGTGAAAATCTTCTCTAGATTAGGTAACAAAACCTTAAAGAGATTTTGTGAAAATTTTAAGACAGTAACTACAAATCTATCTTAGGAAAGGCTTTGAGATAACACTTAAAAAATCTATCTTAGGCCGGTCTTAAGTAACACATAGAAGTTTACTTATAAATATTTGACTAACACCTATAAGTTGAGTTTGTGAACTCTTTAGTAGTGACTAGAGAAGAGACCATAAGCTAAGGTTGTGCTGAACCTCTATGAATATTGTGTCTTTTTTTTTTATTGATTACTTTTTTTAAAATTCACTAATTCTTTAGAAGAATTTGCATAGCTCTATCCACCTCCCTCTATGGCTCCTTAGGATTACAAGTGGTATTAGAGTAAAGTCTTTTTTTTTTTTTAATCAATCTTTATTAGAAAGAATAAAGACAAATTACAAGTCATGAAGAATCTCAATTAAAAGGTGATGATTATAGGTATTGAAAAATGGAATAGAAATGTTCTTCAATAGTGAAACTATGAACCTTTAGGATATAATGAAAGAAGCAAAAGAAGTTCCAACAAAGATGGATGGAGAAGTCATTATGCCTAAGCAAAAAGTGAGTGGAAACAAAAAGAAAAGAAGGCCAACCTAAAGAGCCTTGCATGTTCTATTATATGTTATCCGCAAATCTCAATATGCTAAGCTTCAAATGTGCACATCAGCTAAAAAGAAACAAGGCACACTCTAAAGTCAGTATGAGGAAACTAATGGAGTCGAGAACAAAAGGATATAAATACATACTTAAGAGATTTAAGACCCACTCAAAACTCAGGATAAGGAAACCAATGAAGTCAAGAAGAAAATGATACATTTGTATGTCAACCTTATGAGTTCATCATAAATATGTACAATAGATTCAATAATATTATGAAGACATTGAAGAGTTTTGAAAAGATCTACTCAAATGAAAATATAGGGACCAAGATCCTTAGAAATTACGCAAGGATGAATGGAAAACTAAGCTACCATAAGATGCAAACAAGTTAGAGCCACTGTCATTCAATGAGCTTATAGACAAGCTCTTAACATATGAGATCGCATTGGAAAAAGTAGCTAGCGATGATGGACAAAGGAAAAAAGATCTAACCTTGAAGGTTGAAGAGGCATATGCTCATAAAACTCATTCTAATTTTTTTAATAACCTTTTTAAGTGCCAGTGATAATTGCATTAAGGATGATCAACTAGCTCTCACCTCTAATTAAGTAAAGAGGTTCCTCTCTAATAAGAATGGAAAGATGAAGAAAGGATATAAAATGAGGAGTGCAAGAAACCAAGTGATCTATTATTATGGATATAATGAAAAGTGAAATTTCAAACTAGATTATCCAAAGCTAACAAAATTCCTGCATCCTTCTAAGGAGCACTATTATAAGAAAGGAAAAACAAGTTCTCAAGGCTACTCGGAATGACAATAATGCCTTAAAATCTAAAAGTTTATAAGATAAGAAGGAATTAGCATACCTTTGCTTCGACGCCTTGCAAGATAAATGATTCTCTACCTTAAGTGATTTTGAAAATTGAAGTAAGAGTGATGATAAGTATAAGGTGAACCCCTTTGACACTTTTATGGGTTACACTAAGTGTTAAAGTGTTTGTTAGAATAATTGAATAGAGCTAATTTATGAATAAAATACAGATTATAATTTTTGTAAGTTTATTAATAAAATATTAAATACAAGTATTTGTGTGTTAAACTTTCTTATTTTAAAATAGTAACATACTATTTATAATGCTTTTATTTATGGCTTTTGTAATTATTATTAGGATGAATAGTTCTATCATTGAATAGTGATGATTAATAAATAAACTTAAGATTAAAACAAGTTAGGTTTTTATATTTTAATTTATATTCGACCTATTGTAGATATTAAATTTTCAGACCTAAGATATAATTACCCTATGATGAAGGTTGAATAATATCTTCTTTGAAATCAAATTTATTTTACCAAGATTTAGCCTCTTTAAAATTTAAAATTTTTCATTTTATTAAAATTTTTAGAATGAAATTAAATGTGTTTTAAAATTTAATCTAAAATTTATACTTAATTGATTGAAAAATAAGTTTTAAGCTCCCTAAAATTAGAATAAGGTCAAATTGGTAAAACAAAAAAAGAGAACTTGATGATAGATTGAATTTTGAAACCTAGCTAAGTTGTTCTAAAAGCTAATATGTTCATAAGAACTTAGTTTGAATTTCAAGAAATGTAAACCTCATTTCTCTCTTAAATTTTTTTTTTTTAAAAAAAAAGTGCACCAATCATTAAATAGGTGTCTAATGATTTATGCAAAAGTGGCTTAGATAGAAAGAGCCAGAGAGAGAGAGAGAGAGAGAGATAAATAAAAGAAATAGAGAGTTGAGAAAAATAAGAAAAAAAAAAAAGAAAGAAGATTATTCCATAGGCAATTGAGTAAGATTGGGCAATAATCATTTTTAATTAATTTTTTATTTTACGGTTAATATTTTAAAATTTCACTAATTCATTGGTTCTGGTCACGTTGTTGTTCTTGTTAGTCAAGGTTTAAAACCCTACCATTGATTCTATCTACATCTCAATTCATTCAATCCTATGCTTAACAGCCTCCATATAACTCCTGTTCTTTTGTTTAAGCTACTAATCATCTAATGACATTCGTCATAGAATATAATAAGATATAACAACAACATATGTGAGTGTGAAAACCCATTTGAGGCTGTCAATGACCCAAGAAAAGGGAACTCCCCATTTTAGAAACCATTGAATGTTGCCATCAACTCTTATTGAATGGGCACTAGTTCTTCTTCTTCTTTTCCTTTTAATCTACCAACATCTCCTTATAGTCGAGCATCTTTAAACCTCTTTGAAAGCACCCAATAAAGAGCAATTAATCTGGCCATTTAAACTACTTCAAATTAATCGAGATGTTATAATTATGTAAGGGAGTAAAACATTAATTAACTTGATTAGCCACATTACAAGAAAAGTTGAACATGAATCTTTTATCTTTATGTGTCTTACTTCATACCCTCTTATCTTGGACCTCGACCTTCGATTATCAATTGCCTTGGTATTTTGACCCTTAGCTAGTTTATTGAGCTATATTAGGGACCTAGCATTTAATTGTTGCCAACTTAGAGGTTGAATCCAAGAACTACTATTCTAAGTGAGAAGTGAAAATCTTATTGGTTAGATTTATATGAAAGCAAAAAATGTTTTAAGGAAATAGGGATTCCACACACACCTTGAGAAAGTGGGACAAAAGTACTTATTTTATTTGGGAGGTGGTAAGGTAGATTTATAAGAGCTATTTTGTACCTCTTAAGTTCTAAACTAGAGGAGAGTGAGGATGTTCTTATTTTAGTCTTAGCCTTGGTCTTAGGCTTCTACAAGCAAGATGTTCACTAAGGTGATGATTGAAATTCAATCTTATATTAGAAATAAAAAAGAGTGAAGATCTTTTGGAGTGCTTGCTTTGATCACATATGGTTGCAAAGGATAAGATTGACTCATTTTACATCCTTGCTCTTTAAATGTATGCTCTTCCTTTTCAACACAAAGATAATTGAAAAAGTTGGTTCCTTGAAAAATGTTGTTAAAGTAGAAAACATCCACTCGGTATACTAACAGTCCTTCTATGTAAAGACTGTCAACTCTTAATAATTAGTGAGAAGAGAAAATGCTCAAAGTTTTATACATTCTGTCTTTATTTATTCCTATTTGTTTTAAATCCTAAGTTTCCTTTCTTATCCAAGCAAATTAATCGCCTTCTTAATGAATAAATACCTTCGCTTCCCTTAAGCCATCTATCTTTCGATACAGAGGGCTTATGAATCAAAATGGGTAAGCTAAAAAAAAAAGAAAGAAAGTTAGGGTTCCATCCCTCATTCTTTATAAGAGAAAGAAGGTTAGGTTAATAAGTAATGTATTAATAGTCTTATTTTATATTGGTTGATAGAGACAAAAGAGCAATTATAGTATATATCAATATTGTCTTCCCCTCTAGTCTTAGGTACAAGTTTTAATTAGGAGAACTTAAACTAGCTAGGGCATCGTCGCTTGTTTGCTTTTCTTATTTATTACCTAAAAAGCAATTGACTCTTTATTTGGATTCTTTTACGAAAGGATCCATACCATCATATTGGCTTTATAGTAGAAATGGTCTTTCTTTCATGGACAAGATCTCAATATATAATGGTCTTCTTATTGAAAAAGTAACATTTAATAATCAAATGGGGAATCACCCACATGAGGATAAGAAAATGCATTCTAATGCTATATAGAGCTCAAAAGATTGATTTTAAAGTGTTAAGGTTTCAAATTTCATTATGATATTTTCTTTTTTCTCTTTTTTTGGGTCTTAATCTTACTATTGATTAATAAGAACAACGATTAGTGAAATGATGAAGACAATGTGGGTAATAGGCTTTAAGTTATATATTTCATATGAGGCTAAGATCTATCATGAATACAAAGTTGAGAACAAAACAAGGATATATGTTGAATTAAAGGAATTTATGGGGATGGATTGACAACCAATGACATAGTTAAAGTATTGTTAATATATTATCTCTCCTATACTTAAGGGACTTTATGTTACCAACCCTAGCTATTGTGATCAAGCTTGATAAAAGAGAGATTCAACCCTGAGGATTTCTAAGTCTTTAATAAAGAGGAATTTGAGTTTATTCAATTATTTCCATAAAAAAGGGAGTTAGCATGGAAGGTCATAAGAGAAAAGCTATTATTCTTTTTACACTAGCTAAAGAATGGTCAAATTGGATTTATAGTTATCCTAGCAGTGGTAGTCTTAGGAGGAAAAAAAGTAAAGCTAAAATCTTTTTTTTATCTTTAAACATAATAATGATGAATACTGAGTTAGTTTTTAAAGCAAGTGATTTACTCCATTAATTCCTTAACTAAACTACATGAGACCATTTAAACAAGGTTACAAAAGAAAGTAAGCTTTTCATTCTCATCTCGAAAGTAAAGTAAAGAGATTAATAAAAGTCCCCAGTTAACAATATAGAGTGTATACTAGATTGTTTATTGATTGAGACTTAGATATGAATGTTGTTGATTTGAAGTAAGTTTTTTTTTAAAAAAATCAATATAAAGGCAAATAGCTCAATTGAATGGTTTAAGGCAAGACTAGTTATAAAGGGCTACAACCAATTAGAAGGTATGGATTTTAATGAAACCTTTACTCCAATGACTAAACCTACTACTATTTACCTTGTTATTGCATTGTTTCTTATGACCAAGTAGTCTATAAGAAAGTTAGATGCTAAAAACATTTTTTTGTATTGTTATCTTAAAAAGACAGTTTTCATAGGGCAACCTCTAGATATTGTTAGTACTAATCATCTTGAGTATGTTTTGTAATGACCAATTCATTTTAGCTCTGATACCAATAAATGTAACGACCATTTTCATTTACATAACTCATATCATTCATGTTCAAAATACATATGCATATAGGTTTTATCCATCCTACACACAATCAAACATTTAC
>CATIWR010385510.1:0-21257 GCA_949677035.1 Omphalea diandra
ATATATATATATATATATATATATATATATAACAACATGAAATTTAATAACTTTAAAATTACAGAATTCACTACACATTTTCAATTAACAACAAAATTAACAATTACATATTTTTAACTAACAAAATATTAATAATTACATATTTTCAATGAAAAAATTATTAATAATTACACATTTTTAATTAATGTAACAATTAAAAGAGAGAGGATGCAGTGGTGGAGGTAGTGATGGTGAAGGAGGTGGAGACGATGGTGATAGAAAAGGTGAAGGTGGCGACAAGCGGTAGAGGAGGGGGTGAGGGCGGATGAAAAGAAAAGAAGAAAGGATAAAATAACATAGAAAGAAAAAAGTAGAGAAATAAAGGGAGAAAAAAATGAAGAAAATATTGTGAAAAAATGAGGAGAAAATAAATAAATAGAAGGTAAAAAACTTTAGCGATGAAATTTTCTATCACTAAAATGCAAATTCCGTCTTTAAATAATTGAAAGTTATTTAATTTTGTTATTTTATAGCCAAAAAATTAGAAGCAAAAAATTTTGTCGCTACTCTATCGCTGTTTAGAGATAGAAATAAAATTTATCGCTAATTTTTCTATCTAAATAATTATTAAAATGTTATTTTGGAGAAAATATATTAGTGAAGAAAAATTTTCTAGCTAATTAGCAATGAAACTAAATCCGTTGCTAATATTCCACCTAAATAATTTTTTAAATTTTTTTTTAGAGTAAAAAAAAAAAAATTAATGCACATTGAAACCAAACCAAGAAAAGCATAGTTTCCACATAAATAAGTACTTACAAGGAGGTAATCAATATATTGAGAAAATTAAAATTTTCCTATTAACTTCGCAATAAAAAAAATTCATATAAACCATTACTATTTGATTGATGAACATGCATGATCTCGTACTACCTATTGTTTACAAAATTTATAGTTCTCAACCATCTCATACCAACATTATTTAATCTAAACAAGTCAGAGGTTGCATTTATGTGAAACAAAAGGAAAAATAATAAAATGCTTTATAATCTTTTATTAAAAATATGGGATTCTTCTAAAGTCATAATGAGTTGTTTTAGACTTTTTACAAATGTGGCTTAAATTTTCTTGTAATCATTTCTCTTTATTAGTGTTTTATATTATCTAGAATTTTCATGACTCTTTTGTTGTACTCTCTCCCATGTCTACTTAATTTTTTCTATTTAAGTTTTGCTTATAATCCTTTTTAATTATTATTGAAAGCTATTTTTATTTTGGACCCCTTTTTCTTCTTGCCATTTTTCTATTGTGCTTTATGACATTTGGTTGGGTTGAGTTCTCTTCTTTTTCTGCATAGATTTGTATTACTTTTCCTCTTTTTTTCTCTTGTTTTCAGTGGTGGTACTAGAACAGTAGTTTTAAAGGGTTCTGTTTGGTGTATTTGGGGCTTCGATAGAAAAGAAAGTATGTTATATATGGAGTGCTTTGATTTAAAGTGTGTGTGTGCATTATGCCTCTTAATTTTGGTGCCCGTTCCCATTTTATCTTTAACAATGAGAACTATCATTTTTGGGTTATAAAAATGATTGCCTATACGCAAGCTTTGGGTCTTTAGAAAGTGTTTTTAATGATAATGATCTAGCTTCACTTAGGACAAATCCTACTCTTAACCAAATCAAGCAAAATGAGGAATTAGCCAAATGCTATCTTTACGAGAGTTTTAAATTACAAATAGCTAAGGAGATTTGGGAAAAAAACATAGGAAGATTTTAAGAGAATTTATATAGTGAAATCTGCCACATTGCTTAGCCTTAAAATGAAATTTAAGAAATTGAAGATGAATAATTCTAAATTTATCAAAGATTCCTCTACCAAAGGGATGCAAGTTATGAATAAGATGCATCTTTTATATGAAGATTTATTTTAGGATAATAAGGTTCGAGGGGAAATCAACGTGGGTTGTGCATATTGATATAAATCTAAAATCTCAATCATTGAAGAGGCTTATGGCTTGCAAACTCTTAGCAAAAGTTATTAGTAAACCTAAGGCTCAATAACAAAGAAATTTGATTAGAAATGAGGAGCATGTTGAGGGTGTTTTTTTTGCTAAGCCTGGAAGGGAAGCTCAAAGTGCTGGTAGTGCAAAAAAGGAAAGTGGAAACTAAGGGCAAAAGGGTAAAAGATGTAGAATTCTAAAAAAGGTCCTTGTGTTTTTTATGAGAAAAATGATCAAGATAAGAAGCATAGTAGGAAGAAATGTGGCAAGCAACTAAAGTGCTCCAATTATTAAAAGATGGGACATGTGGTGAAAGGCTACAAAAGGAAGTAACTACAAGGTTAATAACCCACCAATAAGTAAATTGTGTGTAAGAGTTAGTTCAGAGCAAAGCTTGTCCATTAATGGTGGTGAGTCAATCTTCCAATGATTATCATAATGGAACTTGGTTCATTATAAGTGGGAGTACTTGTCACATGTAAAATGAGGAAAAAAATTTTAGTTTTCTTGACTAATGCGAGAAAACAAGGGCGATTCTTGCTAATGGAGAAAAAGTGCAATCTATTAGGAAAGGCATGATTTTCATACATATTAAGTATGGTAAAAGATATATTTTGGATATGCTTCTTCTTCTTTATCTATCTTTGGACCTTCTAAGTGTTGCACAAATGTTAAGAAATAAGTATGCCTTATCTTTTAATGATGAAGAATGTTCTATCCTTGATCTTAGTGGTGATAAGATTACCAAGGTGAAGATGGTTGATAATGCATTTTCTTTGCATAGTGATTGCTTACATAAACATGTTTTAAGCATGAAGGTTGATGAAAACAAGAAATGGCATCAATGGTTTAGGCATTTTAACATTGATGGGTTAAAGTCACTACACTTTTTGGGTTAGTTGATGACTTAACAAAATTAGTACCTTTTGATGAACTTTGTAAGAGTTGTCAAGAAAGGAATAAATATTGCCATAATGAGTCGATGATATAAAAGAGCAAGTGAAAAAGCTTGTATTAGTGCATATAGAAATTTGTAGTCCTATGTGGCTTCCTATCCTTAGGAAAAATAAATACTTCATTCTCTTTATTGATGATTTTACAAGGAGACTTGGGTATATTTTCTTAAGGAAAAAAAAATAAGTCTTAGGTTTTTTAAAACCTTTAAGAATTTAGCTAAAACTCAAAGTGGTTGTAAGCTGAAAACTTTGACGTCAGTTAATGGTCAAAAGTACACATCAAAGGAATTTAAATTCCTTTTGTGAGAATGTGGAATAGAGCACCAATTATCAATTTCTTATTAACTGGAGCAAAATGGGGTTTCTAAAATAAAAAAGAAACTACCATGGAGATGGCATAATGTTTAGATTTTATAAAAAAGTTACTTAAAATTTTTTTAGGCTAAAGCTATGTACACTTCAGTTTATTTACTAAATAGGCTTCTTATAAGGGATGTAGGATCCTATTGAAGCTTGGTCAGTTCTTAAGCCTTCTATGAAGCATTTGAGAATTTTTGGATTTGTGTGTTACTTTTACATTCCAAAGGCAAAATAAACTAAAAGGCCATTCAAGGCACTATTAGTAGCTATGCTTCCTTTATAAAAGGGTATAGGGTATTTGATTTAAAAACAAAAGATGTTGCTATAAGTAAAGATGCAATTATTGATGCGGGGAGCCATTAGGATTTTGAAAAACTTTGTGTGGTGAAAGATTCTTCTCTCGACTTAGATGAGCTAGAACTGACTAAGTCATTTATCAACACAAATGACTTTGCTTAATTTTAGTTTAACAATAATGAGGATGGTGTGGTTAAAGCAATAAATGATTCATCCTTCTTCAATGCAAAATCATTTATAAATGTGTATGAGAAGTGCAACCTTGTTATAGAAGAACCAAACTCCTACCTTGAAGCATTTAAATCATTGTATTAGGTTTTAGCGATAAAGGAAGAGTTAAGCATGATTACAAAAAATGGTACCTAAGAGCTTATTAAGAAGCATGATGGTAAGAACATGATTGGAGTAAAATGGGTTTATAGAATGAAGTATAATCTAGATGGCTTTATTCACAAATACAAAGATACGTTCATGGTGATTGCTTATGCACAAATGCTCGATGTTGGCTATGATAATACATTTATGCCTATGGCTAGGCATGATACAATTTGATTACTAATTACTTTAAATGTCAGCATGAGATGGAAAATCTACCACTTGGATGTGAAGTCAACCTTTTTATATGGTGATCTAGAGGAGGAGATTCTTGTTCAAGAACCAAAGGGCTTTATTATAGATGGTGGAAAAGAAAAAAGCTTATCTTTTAAAGAAAGTGCTTTATGGCTTGAAGTAAGCTCCTCAAGGTTGGTGCAATAGAATAGATGGCTATTTGGCACATCAAGGCTTTAGGAGGATTTCTAATAAAGCCACATAGTATATGAAAATTGGTAAGAATGGTAAGTAAAATTTCATTTCTTTCTATGTTGATTATATGCTTATGATTGGAATGATTCGAACATGGTGGATTAGTTAAAAAAGGATATTGAAAAGGAATATGAAATGTCCATCTTAGGCCTTATGCTATATTTTCTCAGCATAAAGGTGTGTTGGATTGATCATAGCATAACTTCATTTATCAAAAGAAGTTTGCTATAGATATGTTGAAGTAGATCAAGATAGATACATACCAAGTGGTTTCTACTCCTTTTACTCAAAACTCTAAAGTGTCCAAGCATGAAGGGGAAAAAATTTCTAATGTTACTAACTATTGGAGCTTGGTTGGTAGTTTGTTATACTTATATATTACTAAAACAAATTTGATGTTTGGTTTTAGGTTGCTGCCTTGGTTTATGAGTAATCCAAGTGAAGTTCATTTTATTGTAAGTAAAAGAGGGCAAAGTTCTTTAAAAGGCATGGTTGATCTTGAAATTTTGTATAAGACCTCTAAGAAATTAAAGTTGATAGATAGTGATTAAATGAGATGTGTTGGTGATTCTCAATGAAAATTTAAGTATTTTTTTTTCTCTTGGTTTAAGAGTATTCTTTTAGAGCTCTAAGAAGTAGGTAGTGATGGCTTAATCTACAACAGAGGTAGAATGCATTCAGCAGCTTCAACATATAATCAAGCAATTTAGGTAAGGAAGTTACTTGGTGATTTAGGGTTCGAGTAGGAAAGTCCAACTAAGTTATTTTGCAATAATAAATTTGCTATTATTATTACCTATGATCTAGTGCAACATTGAACAACAAAACATATCAATATAAAATTTCATTTGTTAAGGGAATAAAAAATAAAGGTAGAAATCCAACTTCATCATTGCAACTTTGGAAATAAATTAGTAGACATCCTAACTAAGTCCTTGCCGTTTGGTTAGTTTGATTTTCTTAAAGAAAAGATTGGTTTGAGCAAGAATATGGAGGAGGAGTGCTAAAAATCTGAGATTCTTCTAAAGACATAATAAGTTATTTTAGATTACTTACAGCTATTACATTTTAAATTTCATGTAATCATTTATATTTCTTAGTTTTTTATGCTATCTAGACTTTGCATGAGTTATGACTCTTCATTTGTGTTCTCTTCAATTGCTACTTATTTTCAACATCTTTACTTCTTTAACTTTAATGATCAATAATTTATTTTACAAAATCAAGTGTACGATAAGGGTTTTTTGAAATCTATAAGTTAGTTCAAGTCTATAAGAATCATAAACCTGGGAATGTGAAATTGGAAATTGAACTATCTTGTTATCTGATATATAATATAGAAGTTTAAAGTAAATGAAAGGCAGCTCTATAATATATTGAAAGGAAAAAAGAAAAAAGAGTTCATAAAATCCCTTTATCTCATTTTAATGAAGGATTTTATGAAAACCCATTAAGAACTAGGATTCCAAAGCCCTTATTCTTGAAGGATTTCAATAAATTACAGATGAATCAAAGTTCACCAATTTTTTTTATTTGAATTGACTCTACAAATGATGAATTATTTTCAAAATCCATCTATTCTTGAAATGCCATAACCTAAGATGTCTAAAAAATGATACTTCTCATCATTATCAACAAGCATCATTCTTTAATAAAAAACAAATAGGATGGAAGAGTGACAATTAGTACTATTTATACCTATCCATTTGCCTTTCAATATACAATTCTAGTTATTTCATAGTCGTCTATAACAAAGAGTCTTAACTTTGATGTAATACCTTATTGAAGATGTAAATGATATCTTTAAATCAATATGGAAATTAAAAAAAAAAGGCTAAAGATACTTTTGGCTAGAAAAGTTTAATGTTTTGAAAAAGTTAATGAGGCATGCATTAGACTTCTAATTTTAGAAATGCTAAATAATTTTAATTTGTAGATTGAAAAACAAACTAACTTTTGTATTTTTGGCATTGTGATTATATTGTATTTTGAAAACTATTTTTACAGTATTTAAGGCTTGGAAACCATGATTTTGAAAGAGCTAAACCATGACTTAGTACAAGCAATAAAAATTTAGGAAGTATAGAAAGAATCAATTTCAAAAGTCCTTCCAAACTCAGTACTAAAAGGAGTCTTTGCCTAATGGCCAAACTCACAACTAGAAAACTAAGCTAGTATCAGTTAAGTTGTGCTAAATCTAGGTAACAACCAAATGAACCAAAATCCATACCTATTATATTTTTCTAATGCAAAACATCTAGGATGGATAATGACGTCAATGAATACCTAGAGGAATAAAAAGAAGTCCTCAAACAATTTGAATCAACAAAACACTATATTGCATATTCAAATCACAAAGAGATGTAAGATGAAAGGTGTTAATAATAATTAGATTTGAAGTCAATAAAATTATGCCTTTTACTAAAAAGTTATCCAAAACATCAAATCTACAAGTAAAGGTGTAAATTGTTTGCATAAGGATCTATTTTTAAATATAAATATTTGGGATTTTGTTCAATTTGATAACCATAAAAATTGAAACCACAATAATCATTTTTAAGCCTATATTTTTTATTAATTATTAATTACATGAAAACCAAATTAAAATATGTCAATTTGGTTCATATATTATTTAGAAAGGCATAAAAAAACGGTTAGTGAGATAATTTGGTTTGGTTAACAAAATGCTCACCTAAACAACCTAGGCTAGAAGAGAATAATGAGCTTATTGGTTATTTCGAGTTATTTCGCTTTCCCTAAAAAAAAATATTTAAAGGCAAATAATCTATTCCAAAATTTGTGATACTAGCTACTAGCTATATTAAATTTAATAATAGAATATATAGGTAACCCATACCATAAATCAAACCAACTATCTTAGGATTAATTGGGTCTCGATATGTAGGCTAAGAACCATCAACTAATAAGTAGATAATAGGTCAAATACGGTCAACTCATATTGTATAATAGGTTTGAAAAATAATCAATTAGAAAAAAAGAATTAGAGTTGAAGGAGAAAAGAGAAGTAGAAGAATGAAATTAATCAATGTGTGCACAAAAAAAAAAAGAACTCAATAATGAAAAGAATTATATATGAGCATATGAACAAGTCCTACTACTATAAGGAATCTTGAAAGGCATAACATTATAACTACATTATTTCTTTTTTCTTTTTTAGATTTGGGTATAAGGGAGGCTAGACTTACTAGATACTCTTGCTGTGGATTTGAGATAGTATTTCCTACAACACCATTTAACCCACTGTCTATTAAGACCTGTATCTACTAAGGATATGTGGGTTGAATGTTTGTCCCATAATATGATTTTGACATTCGTTAAACTTGCCTTTGGTGGAGGTTGGTTAAAGTTACCTTGAGGACCTATGAAGGGTATGTAATCATTCTTAGTTTGAAATATGGCACCTTTTATGATCCATCTCGAATCTATCAATAATTTAAGACTTTGCAAGAAATAATGGGTTTCCTCCCTTTCTTCATGGAGGAACCACTTACTCAGTGCTTCCTAGATAATGCGAAGGCCACATAAGCTAATCACTACCTCTATCATCTCTTCCCTATTAGTGTTTTTACCAAACTTCTTGTATTTCATTTAGCTTAAAGAAATATTTGACAAATATTGCTCACATTATGAAAATGCATTTCTTTTAATGCTATACTTAACACAAATCACTTCTTTTTGCATTTTATAGATTAATGCCATGTATGTTTTATTCTTTTAATAATGGCACATTAGAGCATCCCATTAATTTTACTAATTTTCTCGATATACTGGCTCACTTCTTCTTGTCCTTTATCCCTTGTGGTTACTTTGTTATCATCCTTCTTCCTCTACTGTCTTTCTCTTGCTGTTAAGTCCTCTTGCTAGCTCGTCATCAATTCTTTACACTAGCTATTTGCACTCTCTCTTACTTTACTTTACTATTATTATTATTATTATTATTATTATTTATTTTTTCTGCTTTATTTCTCTCTTTTTTCTTTTTACCCTAACTTTTACGTAAACTATTGTCTTAAGTTTTTAGTTTAACAAACTCATTTATTTTATTTTATCCACTCTTCTCAAATAAAATATTTCTTCAATCAGTCTAAGTTTGCCAATTCAAAGAATTCATTTTCATCCAAGTCTGACAACTTTATACCTCCACCTAAATGTATCTACTTGACCACATAAGGACTTTCCCAACTTGGCTTGAACTTTCCCCTAGGATCCTAAGCTTGACACCATATTGCCTTCAACATCAAGTCACCCACTCTTATCACACCCAGTTTGATCCATTTATTAAAGGTGTACACCATTCTTTTTTGGATAAAATTAGATATGGTACAAGGCCTTCAATCTCTTCCCATCTAACAAAGCCATCTGATCATACCTACTTCTCGTTCACAAGTACTTAGGAGCCTTTGCCTCAAAGGGACTTCACCTTTATTTCTACTAGTAATACCACTTCTATCCCATACACTAGAGATTACGATGACATCCTGATGGATGTCTAGGCAGTAGTAAGGTATTCCTATAGTATAAATGATAACTTTTCCAACCAATCCTAATAGGTTTATATCACTTGTCTAGGATGTTTTCAATGTTCTTACTAGCCACTTTTACTACACCATTTGCTTGTGGTTTATAAGGTTAGGACTTATGATGTGCCACCTCATACTTTTCCAAGATGACTTTAACCTCAGCTTGAGTTATCTATTACAATGTGATGCGACATGCCATAGTAACAAACCTAGCCATTTGCTTTGGCCTTAGCTTCCCAAAGGGCTTTGCTTTTACCTATTTCAAAATGTAATCAATTGCCACCACTATGTACTTGTGTCCTCTGACAGACTTGGTTTCACTTCTTCAATGACATCTGTCCTTCGAGGAACAAATGTCCAAGGTGAAGTTAAGTTCTATAACTCCACTAGCGGCAAATGGTTAAGGCTTTCATAAATCTAGCATTTGTGACAATCTCTTATAATTTTGATGCAACGTAACTCTATATTAGTCTAATAGTAGCTTATTCATAAGTTTTTTTCTAGCCAAGGCCAAATTGATCATGTGGGGCGCTGTAAAATTCTGAATGAACCTCTTCCATTATCCTACCAGCTCCTTCTTCTGACACACACCTCAAATGAATCCCATCAAGGGTCCACTTATACACCATAAATATGAACTATGATGCCAACCTTTTAATGATATCCCTATGTTTCTTCTCTACCCCTTTAAGGTATACACCATCTTTCAAACATCTTTACGCATCATAGTGCCATGGTCAATTATCCAGTCACACATGCATCACCTTTTCACCTATATAACATAGTCTAAGGGCTTTATTAACATTTTTTTTATCCATCCCAAATAGTAAGTAACAAAGGTATTTGCCATAATATTCTCTTCTCATGGGATATGATGGAATATGAACCTTTATAAATTCTAGGTGAACATTTTTAGGTATGCCAAGTATGGCCTCAACCAGTCTTCCTTTAATTCCCATTCATTAGTCACTTGGGAAATTACTAATAGAGAGTCTTTAAACACCTCTATTGCCTTTACCCTTATTGGAACTAGTAACTCTAACCTAAAAGAACATGCTTCATTTTTTGCCATGTTATTGGTCACCTTAAAGTCTAACTTTTTAGCCATTGGCAATAATTCTCCTTTAAGTGAAACTATGATCAGTCCTACTCTTGCTCCTTTCTTGTTCACTACCCCACCAAAGTGCATCCTCTAACCTTGAGATTATATTGCTTTTAGGCCTTCATTAGGGAATTAGGGAGTTTCTTATTCATTTTCTAAAAGTGGCTATTATGCTAGGCACTTTACAACTTCCTTTCCTTTAATTACCTTCTTTATCACATATTTGATATCAAACTTGGTAATAAGTATCAACCATTTTGTCAAATTTCCTAGTTAAGGATGAGGCTTCATATAAGTACTTAATCAAGTCTAATTTTGAGACCACCTCTATTTATTATGATTGGAAATAGTATCACAGTCTCCTAGTGGCATAGACCATTTCTAAACATGTCTTCTCGACCTAATTGTATTTCTCTTTGTAAGGGAACAACTTCGTGCTAAAGAAATACACTATATTTATTATATTTTTGTGCTAACATTGCTTCCACATTTCTCTCCTCTATTGTCAAGTATAAAATTAGTAGCTTTTTTGGTTTCTAACAATACGCATTCCATGCCACCGACTGGTATTTCCCTAACAATTTGAAAATGGGTTTGTAGATTAGTAATGATGATTCAAAATGGGGACCAAATGAATAAGTTAGTATTATTGAAGAAAGATACTTAACATTTAACTTAGAAGATGTTAAGAACATGATTATGAATTCCTTTAAAAAGATGTGGAGGAAAAGAAGCTTAAAAGACAATCATCAAGGATAGAAAAGTCTAATTTAGATGGGATAGCACCATAGGAAAGTTTTTTAAAGTTTAAATTAAGTACATATTAGATAAAGAAAGAATTTGAAAGGGTTAAAAAAAATTAAAAGGGTTGTGAAAACCATGGGTAGTATTCAAGTGGTGAATAAGGTAGATACTGAATAGCCAAGCAATGATAATTTGAAGCCTTTCTTGAGCAACCCCAATGAAGAGGTTAGAAAAAAGGACAATTAAGAGTAGTCTGTCATCAAAAAGACTTGGAATGTACCCTTAAAGGAACCCCTATCCCAGATGTTACTGATGTTTTTGTCTCAAGTTTGTTTAAAGATGGCCATGCATTCATTTCCATGTTTAAGGTAATGAACAATGAATTTGCTTAATTTTGTAATGGTACTGTATATGACATGCATCATTTCATGAGCATATTTAACATTGGTTCTATGTATACCACTATATTTAATCTTAGAATACAAGAAAATTTCAAAATCTTACTAATTGCCAATGACATCAAATGAGAAGAACATTGAAAGTTTAAGCTGCTACTAAGGAAGTACCAAAAGGTCTTTACTTAGATGTATGAAGATATGTCAAGGGTCGATCGATGGATAGGTGAGCACATAATTCCTACCTACTAGCGTATGAGGCCAGTCAAGCAAAAGCTTAGACAAATATGGTAAAAAAAAAAAAGCAAAGTTAGTAAAATAAGAGGTGGCTAAACAATTAAAGGCTAAGTTCTTAGAGGTGGTAGATTACCCCAAATGGTTGGCTAATATAGTCCATGTACCAAAGAAAGATGGACAAGCAAGGATGTGTGTGAACTATAGGGATTTGAATAAGGCATGTTCTAAGGATGACTTCTCATTGCCTCACATTGATGTTTGGTTTATAGTAAAGCCATTTTTGTTATGTATTCATTTATGGATGGTTTCTCAAATTACAATCAAATTCTTATGGCCATCATGGATAAGGTGAAATTGCTTTCATCATTGAATAGGGTACCTACTACTATTAAGTAATGCCATTTGTGTTGAAGAATGCTAGTAAGACTAATCAACGAATGGTGATTGCATTATTCCATTACCTAATGCATAAAGAAGTAGAGGTATACATTGATGACATGATGGAGAAGTTGGAAACATAGGAAGGGCACTTTGAGGCTTTAAAGAAGTGCTTACAAAGGGTAGATTATTATAATCTCAGGCTCAATCCAAAGAAATGTATATTTAGGGTTACCTCTAGCAAATTGTTGGTCCATGTAGTAAGTGAGAAAGGAATAGAAGTAGATTCATACAAGGTTAAAGCCATCCTTCAATTGTTGTTTCATCCAAAGAACTTAGGAGCAACAACAACCTGTCGCCACATACTCGGCTTTCGCGGTGGATAAGGCAACTGATACTTGCTTTTTACTAAACCAAGAAACTAGACATTCACCTATAAATTTGCAAGTTCCAAAAGTGTTTTTCCTATTTAATAAGCTACCAGCATAATCTGCATCTAAATACCTTACAAGGCTAAATGAAGAATCCCTAGGATACCATAGTCCTAAGTATATAGTGCCATGCAAATGCTTAAAGATCCTTTTAGCTGCATTCAAATGAGATTCTCTAGGAGAGGATTGGAACCTAGCACACATGCAAACACTAAATGTGACATCTGGCCTAAAAGCAGTAAGATAAAGTAGAGATCTGATCATACCTCGATATCTATTTTCTTCTACCACCTTACCCAATTCATCCTTATCTAGCTTAATGGTACTACTCATTGGAGTTTTAGGTACCTTGCAACCATCCATGTCAAATTTCCTTTAGTACTTCCTTTGTGTACTTGGCTTGGTTGATGAAGATCCCTTCCTTGGATTGCTTGATTTGTAGACCGAGAAAGAACTTGAGCTCTCCCATCATGCTTATTCCAAATTCCCTAGTCATACATTTAGCAAATTCCTCACAAAGAGATTCGTTAGTAGCACCAAAGATAATATCATCAACATAGATTTGAATGATTAATGTATCATGCTTGTGCTTTTTGACAAAAAGTATGGTGTCTACCTTTCCTTTCTCAAAATCATTTTTTAAGAGAAATGAACTAAATCTTTCATACCAAGCTCTCGGAGCTTGTTTCAATCCATATAAGGCTTTGTTTAATTTGAAAATATGGTTTGGAAAACAATGAGACTCAAAACCGGGAGGTTGTTCAACATAGATTTCCTCCTCTATAATGCCATTCAAAAAAGCACTTTTCACATCAATTTGAAAAAGTTTGAAATTCATATGACATGCAAATGCTAAGAGAATCCTACTGGCCTCTAATCTTGCTACGAGGGCAAAGGTTTCATCATAATCTATGCTTTCATTTTGGTTGAATCCCTTAGTAACCAATCTAGTTTTGTTTCAAGTAATGAAATCTTACTCATCTAACTTATTCCTAAACACCTAGTTATAACCTATAATTGGGTGTTCTTTAGGCCTAGGGACAAGTTCCCACTCCTTGTTTCTCTCAAATTGGTTGAGTTTTTCTTGCATAGCAAGTACCTAATTTTCATCATCAAGAGCCTCATCAATTGATTTTGGCTCACGTTGAGAAACAAATGCAAGATTATTATCTAAATGATGAAGTTAAGATATAATACTTATACCCTTAGAAGTATCACCAATGATTAAGTTCTTATGGTGATACTTGGAAAATCTCCAATCTTTGGGTAGTTCTTGGCTTGGCTCTACTTATTGTTGATGATGTTGGTCTTCATCTACTCTTAATGAATCACCTTCTTCTTTATCGTTATCAACTCTTCTTATAAAATCATCCAATTCTAACTTTTCAAGATCACCTACAAGATCATCAATAAAAACACCTTTCCCAAAATCAAGTTTACTAGATTCATCAAAAACAACATTCATAGATTCTTCAACTATCATTGAACTTTTGTTAAAGACTTTACATGCTTTGCTTGTGGTGGAATAATCTAAAAAGATTCCTTCATTGGTTTTGGAATCAAATTTCCCAAGATTATCCTTAGTGTTCAAAATATAACACTTACATCCAAACACTCTAAGGTATGATATCTTGGGCTTTCTACCATTCCATAGCTCATAAGAAGTTTTATTGAGAATGGGTCTTTTAAAAACTCTATTTGTAATATAACATGTAGTATTAATGGCTTTGACCTAAAAGTAATTTGGAAAGGAATACTCATTGAGCATTATTATAGCCATTTCTACCAATGTTCTATTTTTCCTTTCTACAACACCATTTTGTTGTAGTGTTCTAGGAGTTGAAAAATTATGAAAAACTTCATTCTCTAAATAATAATTTTCAAATGACTCATTTTGAAATTCCTTTCCATGGTCACTTCTAATAGAAGATATGAAGTAATGTTTTTCATTTTGAACCCTTTTTGCAAAGCTTTTAAAAGCATCAAATGAATCATTCTTGTAAGCTAAAAAAGATACCTAAGTGAACCTAGAGTAGCCAGCTATAAGGACTAGTGCATAGTGTTTTCCACCTCAGCTAACACTCCCAATGGGTCTTATCAAGTCCATATGGTAAGTTGAATTGGTCTAGATGAATTTATAACATTTTTAGATTTGTGAGAGGCATGGTGTTGCTTCCCCATTTGGCATGGACCACATGCCTTATATTTAGAGAAGTTTAGCTTGGGAAGTCCTTCCACTAACTTTCCTTTCGATAGGTTTTGAAAAAGATCCATGCTTGCATGACAAAGCCTTCTATGCCACAACCAAGCTTCATTGCTTAAAGATATAAGACACTTAAAAGATTGGTTATCCAAATTGTCTAAGTCAATTGAGTAGGTATTGACTTTCCTTTCACCTTTGAAAATAACCTCATCATTCACTAAAGTGGTGACTCAATATTCCCTAGGATCAAAGGTGACTTTATTACCTTTGTCACACAATTGACTTGTACTTAACAAATTATGTTGTAAGCCACTAACTAAAAGAACATTATCAATTAAAGAACATCCATTTTTACCAATAGTTCCAATGCCAATTACCTTACCATTGGTATTGTTACCAAATGTGACATCTCCACCTTCTTTTTCTTTCAATGTCGTGAATAGTTTTCTATTTCCAGTCATATGCTTGGAACATCCACTAACCACATGTCAATTGCTTGATTTTGTAATTGCCACATCCCCCTACACAATAATAGTAAGTTACCTTTTCTTAGGTACCCAAACATACTTGGCTTCTTGGGGGTTAGAAGATGAAGGGTCCTCTAATTTGAGATAAGCCTTCTTAATATAACAATGAATATTAATATGTCCAACTTTCATGCAATAATAACATTAGAGTTTAGACTTAGGAGTCTTTCTCCTTCTCACAAATTTAGTATGAGTAGAAGGCCTTCTCATACCTTGGTCATGTGAATGCATGTATTAACATGTATGATGAGTAGGAGTAGAGAATTTTTTACTAGAGTGACCATGCTTTTTGTTGTAAATGTAGGCATGGTTAGCTCTTTGAGTCTTAGCTCTAGAGCTTAGGAGAGCCTTCCTTTTTCCCTTAGGCTTAGGAGGCTTAGTGCTAGGAGCATTTTTCTTCCCAATTATCTCAATGTTTGATGTTTGAGGTTCTGAAGATCTAACAAATATGGTATGAGATGATGAGGAGGCTTCATTGAAGCCTAGACCATGTTTAATTAGTGTAGGTCTTTGTGATACAATCAATGTATCTAAGGCTTCTTTTTCCTTTATGGAACTTAGAGATGGATCTTCTAAGCTCAATGACTTCTCCTTTTAGAGTGTCGTTCTCCTTTCTTAGTGAAGCCATAGAAGAAGATGAAAGAGAAAGACTATCCACTCATTTTTTGAGCTCAACATTAGATGTTCTCAAATCTCTCATAATGTCATTAAGGGATTTATAATCATCCTCTAACTTTTGACATTTTCTTTTATAGGATTTCATTTGTGACTTGTATTTGTCACATCTCATGGTTAGAGCCTCTAGAAGCTCTTCATCTCTTTCATCAATTTCAAAATCAGAATGAGAATGGGAAGAAGTACTTACCTCATTTGTAGAGTCTTCTTGTGCCATGAAACAAACGTTGGCAACCTTTCCTTCTTCCTCTTCTTCACTTGAGCTATCGTCCCAAGTGGCTGAAAAACTATTCTTCTTCTCTTTGTCCCATCTCTTCTTATTCTTTAATTTGGGACATTCATACTTGATGTGGCCTTGTTTGCCACATTCATAACAAGTGACATCGTTGGATTTCTCTCTTGGACTAGGAGCTGTCTTCTTGAAGCCTTTTTCTTTCTTTTCTTCGCTTGATTAACTCCTTTGTCCTCCTAGAGAGCATTGCTAGCTCCTCTTCTTCCTTATCACTTTCTTCATCACTAGAGATGATTTCTACCTCTTTCTCCTTTGTTGAAGACTTAAGAGCCAAAGTTCTTCTTCCCTTTTCTTGTTTATCTCTTTAGCCTCTTAGCTTCTTCATTTGTTCATCCTTTTGCAAGGCTAACTCATGAGTCAATAGTTTGCCTATCAACACGTTGGTTGGAACCTTCTAAATCTCCATATTGGACTCTTGTATGTTGCAAACTCTAGCACCAAATTTATCTAGAGGAAGAGTTTTGAGGATTTTTGTGTTTACCTCATAGTTGGTAAGAGCTCTTCTAAATTTCTTCATGTTGGTGACAATGTCATTTTTGTGATGCTCTCATTGTCCTTCATCATGAAGAGTTCCCATTCGGTGACATACATCTCCAAACGACTTGATTTGACTAAAGTTGTGTCTTCATGATAATTCTTTAGAGTCTTCTAAATGGCATATGCAGTTTGACAGTGTTGCACTCTCCCAATCTCTTCTCTAGAGAGAGAGCTTAGAAGAATGGTCATTGCTCTCTTGTTTTTGCCATTTGATCTTCAGTGAGCTTCAACCCATTCTTCCCTTGGGATTAATTCTTTATTACCATCCACAACTTTGATGGGTGGCTTTCATTCCTTGATGACCGCATCCCAAAGGTTTACCACATCTATGTCAAGATAGATTTCCATCATATACTTCTAATTAATACCTGAACCACTATACGTCTTTTATCTTCATTCTTCTTCTATTCTTTCTCTAATCTTTTAATTATGTGTGTTTCCTCCAAAATTCAAATTACCCACCAATTCAACCCCCCCTTCTTATTACACAAAGGCCAATACATGTCATTAGGAATAAGGCCACATTTAACTATGAAGGGAGGATTGTAATATTATGTTTGGACCTATATGATGATTGCACCTATGTACAAGGCAAAAATAGACCAAAATTTTTGTGATTTTACAAAGGTATGAAGCTTAATTAAGCTTTATTTGGTAATCACTACGACTGACTATTAAAGAGATGCCATTCTAATGATAAATTAGAGATAAATGAATTTTGAATGAGTTGATAAATTGAGAAGTGTGACTTATGAGTTTAGAATAGTTAAAACTCAATGAGATTATGTTTTGCATGTATGTGGAAACAAGCAATCTAGCTCACTATGAATAGATATAATTGTATAAAATTTTATGGAAAATAATTGCTATTATGTTATGTTAATTAGCAATGATGAAGTAGCTTAAGAGGTGTATTTAGGAATGATCAAAATTAGTTTAAAAAGAAAGAAAAATAACCACTTTGTTGTTTTCGGGATGCTTAGTAATCAAAGATCTTTAAGACCAATGTCGATTTTTGTGTAAAATGACAAACTAAAAGCATGAGTATATAAAGCATTTTGAATGAAGTTATATATTGAGTAACCAGGTGCATTCATCACCAATGTTTGTATTTGCATAAAAAACATATTAACTCTTCGAAAAGAAAAGAAAATAAAGGAAAAAATATAAAAATAAATAAAAAAAATGCTAAAAAGGAAAGGTGAATCCTCATTATCTCATGTACTTAAAAATATTCTTCGCATTGTTAATTATTGAAAACAATGGTGATCTAAAATATTTTATATCATGATTATACGTATTGATGGTTCGGCTAAAGGATTGTTAAGATGTATATGTGAAATATGATTTTGTTAGTTCTAATTTTCCATGAACGAGTGAGTTTGCTTTTCAAGGTAGTAAACTAGCCTAAGTTTATTTACCTAAATGAGTTCTTGTTTGGTGTATCTTATGTAGTACTTAAGTGATTACTATTGCAAACATGATGAAACTTTATATATTTAGTAAAAGTTATGAAAATTTTAACTATGCATTATTTGTTACTTGAGGATAAGTAACAGTTTAAGTGTGAGAAAATTTGTTAGGTTTAATTTCTGCATAGATATTTGGTGAGATTTGAGCTTAATTTAATCTATGTTTAAATTAAATTATTTTAAAGTTAATTTGTGTTATTTCTCACATTGGATGTTTTGTAGGTGTTTTAGTAAGTTTGGATCAAATTAGGATCAAAATAAGCAAAGTTGATAATTTCAAGGACCACATTAGAAATTTAGACACTTGAAGACAAATCATATGCTATCGTGCTCATGAATAAAGTTATAGGTTGTGACTTCCCCTTAGTTGATGAGAGTCACAAGCTACATGTGACACCCCAATTAATAATCATTTAATTTTCTCTCTAAGTCTATCCATTGTCATTTAAAAGACCTGATTAAATTTTTTTTCACTATGTCTATTGTTCACCACTTAGTAATTATTTACAACAAAACATACATGAATAAACAAACTAAAATACTAATTGACTGCATACTGGCCCAACCTCTCTTACACTGCTAGACAGTGACCTCAAAAAGTATACTGGATGCAATCTTTAGTCTACTCTTCCTGAAATAAGATTTCATGCAAAAGAGTGAGTTTGTGTACTCAGTAAGTAAATGCACAACAATACTTCAATCTCAATTAACATAACAATATTTGAACATAAATAACTCATCATCATATCCATGTACGAAATAAAGAGTTTTCCCTCTTAAATGCCACATAGGCTATCAAAGGTTATTGCATAAATAACATAACAACATTTAAACATAAATAACTCACCATCATATCCATATACGAAATAAAGAGTTTTTCCTCTTAAATGCCACATAGGCTATCAAAGGTTATTGCACAAATAACATAACAACATTTAAAAATAAATAACTCACCATTATATCCATGTACGAAATAAAGAGTTTTTCCTTTTAAATACCACATAGGCTGTCAAAGGTTATTATCACACTTGCTATTATATTTTATTGCCACACAGGTTATTATATCATTGTCATACAAGTTGTTGCCATACAAACTATTATATCATTGTCACACAGGCTATGCCACACATGCTATTTTATCATTGCCACACAAGTTGTTTTTATCATTGCCACATAGGCAGTTTTATCATTGCCACACATACTATTATATCATTGCCACACAGGCTGTTTTATCATTGCCACACAGGCTGTTTTATCATTACCACACAGGCTATCATCTCCTTGCTACACATGTTATCATATCATTGCCACACAGGCTATTATATCATTGCCACACAAGTTGTTTTATCATTGCCACACAAACTATCATCTCTTTGTCACACAAGCTAATATATCATTGCCACACAGGCTATCATATCATTGTCATACATGTTATGCCACACAGGCTGTTTTATCATTGCCACACAGGCTAAATCATCTCTTTGCCATATAGGCTATCATATCATGGCCATACAGGCTATTATATCATTGTCACACAAGCTGTTTTATCATTGCCACACAGGCTGTTGCCACATAGGTTATTATCTCTTAGCCATACATGTTGTTTTATCATTGCCACACAGGCTATTATATCATTGCCACACAGGCTATTTTATCATTGCCACACAAGCTATCATCTCTTTGCCACACAGGCTATCATCTCCTTGCCACACAGACTATCATATCATTACCACACAGACTGTTTTATCATTGCCACACAGGCTATCATATCATTGTCATATAGGCTATTATATCATTGCCACACAGGTTATTTTATCATTGCCACACAGGCTATCATCTCCTTACTACACAAGCTATCATCTCCTTGCCACACAGACTATTAAATATTATCACCACATAGGCTATTAAATATTATTATCAACATCTCATGAAAATAAATAAATCAAGAGTATAACAATCTTTCATCTATGTATTCTACAATATTATCACATTAAACAACATTTCATTTCATTGAATATAAGTTCATGGTATTTAACCAATCATACATATAGTATCGTTAGTTATTTACTTACCTCATCCTTCAAGCTTATTTAGTCGTGGATGGTCCCGACTTATTCCTACTATTATCCTTAATGCCTCGAGTACCTATTTCAATACACCTATTCAATTTATGATGACAAAATAAGATTTTCATTTTGTTATGCAACTATGACATGATTCATGCAAGTGGATGCAATATTTATGCATATTTTCCTTATATGACAGCCTGAGCTTGCTATACTCTCTCACAGCAATAACTCCAGATATGCTCATCCAAATTATTTGATTCTTTTTTTTTTCAAATAAACTGGACACATAATGATACAACATATTCCAATTTCAAGCCAATATCAGAGACATAGAAAATGTGGTGTATTTTTAAATTTGTCCCTATTGCAGTGTCATCTTAGTCTGAGTAGGTCTTACACTCTTAGGTATATATCAAATTGTACAAATCCAATTGCAATAATAATCTACCACCAGTTACAAAACATATAAAGGAACATTTTTCATATTTTACTCTTTGTCTAATTCAATCTATAAAGTCACCAAAATAAAGGACTAAATCTCAGGGTAAGCAAGTTTCTAACATGATGACAACCAGTCATGATGAAGGGACCATATCTCAATAACCATGCTGGATTTGGAAATAATATTTCACAGGTATGTATATCATACATAAATATACAACTTTCAAGTTTAGACCATCATCAAATTCTAAATCTATGGTCAACAAATTCTTGGAAAACATATTCAAAAGAAATGTGAGGTTTCATCCCGGTACAAAGTCAGTCCCGATCAATGAGCCATATCTCTTTCCACACAGTAAATAAATCAAAACTGATTTATAGGTATTTAGAAAGGACATAACGTTACAAATTTCATGTTTTACACTTTGTCAAAATCAGAACATAAGGCCATCCAAATATAAGAAAATAGAAGACTGAGATAATCTCGGTTCGGATTTGACCCAGTCCTACTGAAGGAGTTTATCTCCTCACACACACAAAATCAAGCAAAACTGTTTCATAGGTATTTATATAAGACATAAAGCTACAACTTTCATATTTTTTCACTCCCTAATTCCTCTTCTAGGGTTATGAAATTGTGGGTACAAAATCCTGCTCTAACAGCAGAATACAACACAAACAGCTCTAGTTCTCTTGGATTCAACTTCCATCCAAGAGCTCAACCTCAATTACTCCATAATTCTCACTAACCATGCATGATTAACATGTCATGAGAGGTTAATTTCAGGTGAGAAGAAGATAAATTAACTTACCTATTATCC
>CATIWR010385511.1:0-5000 GCA_949677035.1 Omphalea diandra
ATGAGTCAACACCCGATTTTACATCCGATTTTACCCGATTTCACCCGATTTTACCGATTTTAACGAGTCAAAACTCGATTTCACCCGATTTTACCACAAATCCGATTTTATATACGATTAAAATCGTTCACGTGATTTTGACTTGTAAAATCGTACGAGTCAACTCGCGATTTTGACAACTATGGATACACATGTAGGCTTAAAATTAAGAAAATAACACTGTATATCAATCGAATCAATTAATATGGTTTTGTTTCCAAGGCCTATGCAGTAAGTATATCAAGTTGTTAACATCACTAAAATGATTGAATTTGTTTGCTCTGAGGTATGAACCTTTCAAGACATTTCATCTCGACTTTCAACAGTCAATCTCTTTTTCCCTTTCTTTCTGTAACTAGTGCAGTCAAATCATGCACCCATTTCATGTTTTCTTGTTCCAAATTCTCAAATCTCCTCGTCCTTCTCATAGAGATATTTTATGCATTGTTGACTAAATTGTGTCATTTTAGCTATTTAATGACATTCAAAGCAAATTGAGTGCTTATAAGTTCTGTTGCATTGAAATAAACCTGAATTTATCATTTTCTGCAGATAGCAAGGTCATTGCCACGGATTTGTTTCTTATCTGGCCTAAGCGGGGAGGAGATGATGATGTTCATCGATGCTTTTCCAGAAACTGGTATTTGATAGTTTTTTCTTCTGATGTTATAATCTAATTTCAGATGTCCATGCAATTTTGATCTCCAACTTGAAATCAAATGATGCCCATGAATTTTTCTATTTTATAACCTTTTATCACAAAATTAGTGTAAATGCATGGAACTAAATTGTTAAGACAGTTTGGAGAATTTCAAATTTTAATGAATTCATGGCCTGTGGATTAATTAACTAAACAGGGAGACACTTGAACTGTATTTCCTCGTATTTATGGCTAGAACTTTGTAAAGAAATTCATCTTCCTATTCCTGGATAAAGCCAGTTCATGCTCAATCACTTCCTCTAAGCAGTCTTGTTCTGGATAATCATTTGCTTGTATAGCACCGTCAATGAACTCCTTTAATTCCATCCTTGTTTTATCTCTACCCAGTTTCAGTGGTGCTAACTATGATATTCTTACTTATTGCATTGTGTTCTTTGGCATATATGCAGGACTAGAACCTGCTGTCTTTGCAGCTCTGGTTCCCAACAGTGCTAATAAACGGCTGCAGGAAGTAGTAGAAGAAATTATGGGGGACCATGAAATGTTGGTGAGCTGAGCTTACTATGTCCAAAGTTCCTAAGCAAAAATCTATTTTTTAACCCATGACATGATTGTTTTATTTATTTATTTTCAGACTAGGAAACAGCCTACCTCAGCATAGGCAAAAGATGGATTGTAATTCAGATGCTTGAGATTTCTTTCTGCATGTGTCTATGGTTTATGCCGTTCCCACGCCCATCTTCTACAGATTTTGAACAATGCCATCTTTTTGCATCATGGAGAAAAGGCACAGAAGTATTTTTAAGAGCTCTTTTTACTGAACCTTCGAATGACATTCACTGTCATGACTGGTGACTTTAGATAGTGGTACTCATGTTGTAACACATTTGTTTTAATGGAAACTATGTATACTTCACTGGAGATGACAGGAATTGTGAGAAAATAACTTCTGTCTCTGCCAGATTTTCATTACACCTCCTAACCTCTTCAATTATTCTAGTTGGTTCTATACTAATAATCTGCAGCCAGATAATTATTGTTTTTTTCGTTTGTTTTTATAATAATCAGCAGCCACATCATTATTATTATTTTTTTTGGTAATTAGGGAACATTAATAGGCAATTAGTCACAAATCTCATCTAAGATGAGGTATTAGCAGATTTTTATTAAAATTTTATTAATTGCTTTAAATCAAGTCAGTTCTCAGTTATTGGATATGTATATTTTCTAAAAATTATATTTTGAGAATATAACTTTTAATGAGATTTTATTTTTTTGCATTAAAATTAATTAATTTATTAAATTAAAATAAAATATTTATGAATTATAAAAAATTTTTAAAAAAATTCAAAATCATACTCACACTCTTAAAATACATTTAAATTAGAAAATTTTATTTTTATTAAAATCTTTAAGTAATAAATTTGAGATTTGTTACAAATATGAAGTCATCAATCAGGACAGCAATGATTTTCACCCCTTTATATGGCAAATTGAGTTCTTCAATCGTCTTCAGCCACTGAAAATGGGGTAGGGGAATAGAGATAAAAAGGAAAGTGAATACGCTTTATTCCTCAATCAAAATAGCCAACATAGTCAATGACAATGTATCATCAGCTTTTTTCTTCCCTCTTATTCTGAACTAATTCTTGTTATTAAACTTGCGCAATTCTGATATTGACAATCGCAGAGCCTCATGTTGGTGAAATGGAAAAGAAACTATTTTGCAATAGAATATTGAGACGCAAATCAATGACAGAATTTGCTTGCATATAAAAAACGTTCAGCACACCAAGCTCAAATAATTCTAATAGACCGACGGAAAATGCTGAAAAATAAAACCACAAACCCATGACCAGGTTTAGTGTCAAATATAACTGCCCACTTAATGACTTTAACAAATAAAAGTACATGTTCCTAAAATATTGCAACTAATATTTTGAATCATTCATTCAATACTCCTCTTTGATTTAAAATTACATATTCCCAACTGTGACATGAAAAATGGATGCTTAGCTTGAGAAAGAGACTATAAAAATATCAATTGCTTGCTCATTTGTACCACAAAAATTCAGCACCATCTTTTCATCATTTACTAGTTTCTAGATGAAATCATGGATTTATATAAACGCTGTTACATAACGTAACGGCCATTATATAACTGTATTTTGGCTTTCCATCATCGTTAATGACTGTTATTTAATGGTCGAAAAATTTTTGTAACCCATAATAGTCGTAACAACATTACGTAACTGTAGCTATCGTTACATAATAGTAACGACCGTTACATAAAGGATCATATTTTTTTAAATTTCTCTTCTTTTGTTTCTTGTTCTTCTATTTCCTTTGTGCCAAATCAAAACTCAACCAATTTACTTCTGAAAAATTTTTAATAGATTAACTCAAAAAGTTCAAAAAAAATTAAAGAGTAAAATTTATGCTTATTAATTAGATATAAGTAATAGTTTTAGTGACTTATGAAAGTATTTTTAGTTTGCAATATTTTGCAATTTTTTGTGTAAAAATTGTTTAGCGGTTTGTCATTATCATTATGTTACAGCAGTGATAGCCTTGTTACTGTTACACATGACCGCAACCGCGATTTAAATACATGGATGAAATGATGCTGCACATCGATGCATTTTGTTTTGCCATGAAAAATAGGATTCCTTGCCATTACAATTGCGAACCTGTTATCATAGAGGATCTTTGTAGCTTCATTTTGCTCATAATTAAAATTAGCAAGAAGTTTCCTGAGCCATAAAGCTTGTCGAGCTACTGAAGTTGTTGTATACTCTGCTTCGAAAGATGACAAAGCTACTGCTTCTTGTTTCTTTAGACTCATGTCACTACTTTAGAGCCAAAGTTAAAAAAATTGCTAGCAGTACTCTTTCGAACATCTAAGCATCATGGCTAATCATACAACTTGAAATTTGGCACTTTGGAACATAAAATACAAAAATCTACCGTTCCAGCCACATAACGAAAGATCCTTTTGGTTGTACCAAAATGTTGCTTCGTAGGACTATGCATAAATTTGGATACAACACTAACAGAAAAAGTGATGTCAAGTCTAGTATGTGTTAAATAATTTAAACCACCAAATAAGCTTCTAAATATTTTTGGATTTGCTTTCTCAATCCCATCTTCGTGTTGCAACTTATCATTAATGTTTATCGGTGTGGCTGCCACCTTATAATTGGTCATAGTGAACCTGTTCAACATGTCTTTAGCATATTTCTTTTGACACATAAAAATCCCTTCTTCATTTTGCTTGCAGCAACCCCAAATCTGTCATCTCAAAGTTCTTATCATGCTAGACTTAAAATCCACAATTAAAGACTCTGATGAACCCATGTAGATCATATAATCCACATAAAGACAGACCAATAAAAAGTCTCCATTACTTTATTGCTTCAAGTAAGGAGTGCGCTCATTACTTCTCGTGAATCCGTTATCTTGAAAGAAAGTGTCAATTTTGTTATACCATGCATGCAAAGATTGCTTTAGCCCGTGAAAAGCTTTTCTTATCCTGTAGACTTTATTTTCGTTGCCATTGACAACAAAGCCCTCAAGTTGGGAAACATAAGCCTCCTCTTCCAAGTTACCATTCAAAAAGACAGATTTTACAACAAATTAGAAGTTGCATTTGAGAAATGACAGCCAACATGACTCTCACAATTTCAAATCGAGCAATGGGAGAGAAAGTATCATAAAATCTATACCCGACAACTATGAGTATCCTTTGGCCACGAGCCAAGCTTTACACTTTTGGATGCTTTAGTTAGCATTGTACTTCGTTCGGAACACCCACTTGAGCCCTATAAGATTATTGCCTTCAGGAACATCAACTAACTCCCATGTTGAATTTTTCTCAAAGGCCTACTAATCTCCTCTATCATAGCAATCTGCCACTCTAATTATTCTACTGCTTCCTCAAATGAAATTGGATTAGTTATTAATAAAGCAAAGTCATAGGAACTATAAATTTCTGTTAAAGATCTAAATTTTTTACATGGCGTTTCACTGGTTGGAGGAGCTAGATAGTGATGAATCTGAATTTGTTAGCTTTGTTTTACTGGTATCACGAAGTGAGGAAGGAGTTGAACTTGAAGGGGATGAAGAATTTAAACTTGCAGGTAATGGCAATTCTAGTTCAACATCAAAATTTGTAGGAACCTGATTGGCAATGCCTCCCTTATCAATATTCCAGTTTAAACATGCCTCCTCATTGAACACAATGTTCCCGCTAATTATCACTTTTCCACTTATAGGATTATATAGATGATATGCTTTGGAT
>CATIWR010385511.1:10000-16372 GCA_949677035.1 Omphalea diandra
GTTGATAGGCAAACTTTTAACTCATGAGTTGGCCTTACAAAAAGATGAGCAAATGAAGAAACTAAGAGGCTAAGGAGATAAACCAAAAAAAGAGAGAAGAACCTTGGCACTCAAATCCTCAACAAAGGAGAAGAAGGTAGAAACTACCTTTAGTGATGAAGAAAGTGACAAAGAAGAAAAGGAGCTAGCAATGCTCTCAAAAAGGACAAAGGAGTTGGTTAGAAGAAGAAAAGAAAGAAAAAGCTTCAAGAAGACAACTCCTAGTTTAAGAGAGAAATCCAATGAAGTCACTTGCTATGAATGTGGCAAGTAAGGCCATATCAAGTATGATTATCCTAAATTAAAGAAGAAGAAGATATGGGACAAGGAGAAGAAGAAGAGCTTTTATGCCACTTGGGATGACAACTCAAGTGAAGATGAAGAAGAAGGAGAAGTTGCCAACATTTGTTTCATAGCACAAAAAGATTCTACAAATGAGGTAAGTACTTCTTCCCACTCTCATTCTGATTTTCATGAATTTGATGAAATAAATGAAGAGCTTCTAGAGGCTCTAACTATGAGATGTGACAAATACAAGTCACAAATGAAGACTTATAAGACAAAGTGTCAAAAATTAGAGGATGATTATAAATTCCTCAATGATATTGAAAGCAATTTGAGAGCATCAAATGATGAGCTCAAAAAATCTGTGGAAAATCTTTCTACATTATCCTCTTCATTGGCTTCATTAAGAAAGGGGAATGACTCTCTAAAGGAAGAAGTCATTGAGCTTAGAAGCTCAATCTCTAAATTCCATAAAGGAAAAGAAGCCTTGGATACATTGATTGTGTCACAAAGACCACCATTAATTAGTTATGTTTTAGGCTTCAATGGAGCCTCATCATCATCTCAAACTACATTTGTTAGATCATTAGAACCTCAAACCTCAAGTATTGAGGTAATTGGGAAGAGAAGTGCTCCTAGCACTAAGCCTCCTAAGCCTAAAGGCAAAGAAAAGGCTCCCTTAAGCTCAAGAGCCCAGACTCAAAAGAGCTAACCATGCCTATATGTATAAAAAGCATGCTCACTCTCATAAACACTTCACTACTACTTTTCATCATACATGCACATGCATGCATTCATATAATCAAGGTATGAGAAGGCCTCCTACTCATACTAAATATGTGCATAGGAGAAAGACTCATAAGTCAAAACTCCAATGCCATTATTGCATGAAATTTGGGCATGTTAACATTCATTGTTTTATTAGGAAGGCTCACCTCAAATTAGAGCAACCTTTAACTCCTAACCTTATAGGACCCAAGTATGCTTGGGTACCTAAGAAAAGGTAGCTCACTTTTATTATGTAAGGGAGTGTGGCAGCCACCAAATCAAGCAATTGGCATATGGATAGTGGATGTTCCAAGCATATGAATGGAAATAGAAATCTATTCACGACATTGAAGGAAAAAGAAGGTGGAGATGTCACATTTGGTAACAATACCAAGGGTAAGGTAATTGGCATTAGGACCATTGGTAAGAATGGTTGTTCATTAATTGATAATGTTATTAATTAGTGGCTTACAACATAATTTGTTCAGTGTAAGTCAATTATATGACAAAGGTAGTAAAGTCACCTTTGATCATAGGGAATGCTGAATCACCACTTTAGTGGATGATGAGGTTATTTTTAAGGGTGAAAGGAAAGGCAATACCTACTTAATTGACTTAGATAATTTGGCTAACCAATCTTTTAAGTGTCTTATGTCTTTGAGCAATGAAGCTTAGTTATGACATAAAAGGCTTGGACGTGCAAACATGGATCTTTTTCAAAGCCTATCTAAAGGAAAGTTGGTGGAAGGCCTTCCTAAGCTAAATTTCACTAAAGACAAGACATATGGTCTTTGCTAAATGGGAAAACAATATCAAGCCTCCCATAAAGCAAAAAATGTTGTAAGTTCTTCTAGATCTCTTCAACTAGTTCATATGAATTTGATAGGACCTACTAGGAGTGCTAGCTTAAGTGGAAAACATTTTGCACCAGTTCTAGTTGATGACTACTCTAGGTTTACTTGGGTATCTTTTTTAGCTCATAAAAGTGATACTTTTAAAGCTTTAAAGAGTTTTGCAAAAAGAGTTCAAAATGAAAAAGGTTACTTCATTTCTTCTATTAGAAGTGACCATGGAAAGGAATTTCAAAATGAGTCTTTTGAAACTTATTGTTTGGAGAATGGAGTTTTTCATAATTTTTCAACTCTTAGAACACTATAACAAAATGGTGTTATAGAGAGAAAAAATATAACACTAGTAGAAATAGCTAGAACTATGCTCAATGAGTATTCTTTACCAAATTACTTTTGGGCCGAAGCCATTAATACTTTGTGTGACATTTCAAATAGAGTTTTTAAAAGACCTATTCTCAATAAAACTTCTTATGAGCTATGAAATAGTAGAAAACCCGAGATTTCATACCTAAGAGTATTTGGATGTAAGTGCTATATTTTAAATACTAAGGATAATCTTGGAAAATTTGATTCCAAGACTAATGAAGGAATATTCTTAGGCTATTCCACCTCTTGCAAGGTATATAGAGTCTTTAACAAGAATTCTATGGTAATTCAAAAGTCTATGATTATTGTCTTTGATGAATTTAGTAAACTTGATCTTAGGAAATGTGTTTTTGTTGATGATCTTGTGGGTGATTTTGAAAAGCTGGAATTGGAAGACACCACAAGAAGAGAGGATAAAAGCAAGGAAGGAGGTGAATTATCAAAGGAAGATGCGGAGCTACAACATCAACAAAGAGATAAGCCAAGCCAAGATCTACCCAAAGATTGAAGATTTTCCAAATATCACCCTAAGGACTTAATCATTGGTGATACCTCTAAGGGTGTAAGTACTAGATCACAACTCAATCCTTTAGATAATAATCTTGCATTTGTTTCTTAACTTGAGCTAAAATCAATTGATGAGGCTCTTGTTGATGAAAGTTGGGTGCATGCTATGCAAGAGGAACTTAAGCAATTTGAGAGAAACAAGGTATGAGAACTTATCCTTAGGCCTAAAGAACACTCCATTATAGGTTGCAAATAGGTATTTAGGAACAAATTAGATAAGCAAGGTCTTATAATAAGAAATAAAGCTAGATTGGTTGCTAAAGGATACAACCAAAAGAAAGACATAAATTATGATGAGACATTTGCCCCCATTGTAAGATTAGAGGTTATTAGGATACTTTTAGCTTTTGCATGCCATATGAATTTGAAGCTTTTTCAAGGGGATGTTAAAATGGAATCATTGAGGAGGAACTCTATGTTGAACAACCTCCTGGTTTTGAGTCATAATGTTTTCCAAATCATGTTTTTAAATTGAACAAAACTTTATATGGATTGAATCAAGCTCCAAGAGCTTAGTATGAAAGACTTAGTTCATTTCTCTTAAAAAATAATTTTGAAAAAAGAAAGGTGGACACCACATTATTTGTTAAAAAACATAAGTATGATACACTAATTATACAAATCTATATTGACGATATCATTTTTGGTGCTACTAATGAGTCTCTTTGTGAGGATTTTGCTAAGTGTATGACTAGGGAATTCGAAATGAGCATGATAGGAGAGCTTAAGTTCTTTCTTGGTCTACATATCAAGCAATCCAAAGAAGGGTTCTTCATCAACCAAGCTAAGTACACAAGGGAAATACTCAAGAAGTTTGGCATGGATGGTTGCAAAGTAGCCAAGACCCCCATGAGTGGTACCATCAAGCTAGATAAAGATGAATTAGGTAAGACGATAGATGAAAAAAGATGTCGAGGTATGATTAGATCTCTACTTTATCTTACTGCTTATAGGCCAGATATCATGTTTAGTGTATGCATGTGTGCTAGGTTCCAATCCTCTCCTAGAGAGACACATTTAAATGATGTTACGAGAATTTTTAAGTATTTTCATGGCACAATTCACTTAGGGTTATGGTATCCTAAGGATTCATCCTTTAGTCTCATAAGATATTTGGATGCAGATTATGCAAGTAGTTTATTAGATAGAAAAAACACTTTTGGGACTTGCCAATTCATAAGAGAATGCCTAGTATCTTGGTTTAGCAAAAATCAAGTGTCGGTTGCCTTATCCATCACAAAAGCTGAGTATGTTGTTGCGGGTTGTTGTTGCACCCAAGTTCTTTGGATGAAATAACAATTGAAGGATTTTGGCAAAGTGATTGATCACATTCCTATTAAATGTGATAACACTAGTGCTATTAATCTTTCTAAGAATCTCATCCAACACTCTAGGAGCAAACACATAAATATTGTACACCACTTCCTTAGAGTTCATGTGCAAAAAGGTGATATTGTGTTAGAGTTTATTGATATAAATCATCAACTTGCAGATATTTTCACTAAACCCCTAAATGAAGAAAGATTGAACTTCATTAAGAGAGAATTAAGAATGCTTGATGGAAGCTCCATAAAGTGAAAATTTGATATTATATGTATGATTGCCATGTGTGTTGATTGTTGATTATATGTCTTATGTTTTATGCATGGCATTTTCCAAGTGGATCACAATTTTGATTCTTTCAAAACTTATTTTTTTTATTCTTATCCTTACTGACTCATAATTTGCGGTCACTGTCTTATCTTCACCGTTGCGAATTACAAGTCCTAGTCACCTTGCTGTCAAACATCAAATCGCGATCGCGAGAATCAAGCTCCACTGTGAATTTTGGTCAAGAATTCAAAATTTTGACCACTGAACTGTGTATTCCTGAGGAAAATTTATCTGTTACTCACATTTTTCAAAATTCGCCATCGTGACTCATGGATTCACATACGCGAATTAGGGTAACCTTTTAGACATTTATGTGATTTGACTGTCAATCATTTCTATCTCTTCATCAATTCATTTCTAGTCGTTTACGGAGACTACAAATGACTATAAAAACCCCCTTCAATAGTAGCATCCTCACTTCATTTCCAATATCAATTTCTCTCTCTCAAATCTCTCCAAACACACAAATCTCTTCATCCTTTGCAATGGCTCCAAAGAAGATCTCCAGAGCAGACAAAGGCAAGGCTGTGGCTCAGCCCTTTACACCCCCTGCTCTCCACCTTATGAAAGGCATAACCAAGAAGGAGAAAGAGATGTATAAAGCCAATTTTTCCAAGATCATCCTCCCTAACAAGATACCTTCTACTTTTCTGCTGGAAACCTTTGGCATCAACGCAGAGATTCATGCTTTCCTCTCTAATTTGGGCTGGAATGAGTTCATCTTTTGGGATGAACACGGATACGAAGAAACTGTGCCGGAATTCATGTGTACGGTCCAATTAAGTCATAAAGCCAATTCATGAGCAGGGCAGTATGGGTTAGTATTCTGGATCTTTGGCAATCATTTCTATATTACTTTAAACCAACTTTATTCCCTCTTCAATCTTCAAGTCGGAGAAAACATCCCCTTCATAATCTCTGCACTTGATGTCATTTATTTCAAATTTTGGTTAAAAATTTCAATTAAAACGAAACACGACTGGAGATCCTCCTTGGCCAAACGTATTAAAACTCTACCCCTTTGGATACTCCATTGTATTATCACCTTTTCGGTAAATGTTAGGTATGATGGTAATGAGAAAGTATCACAAAAAGACTTGGCATTTCTTTTTTGCCTTGTCAAAAATAAACCAATTCAAATTGGTTGGTATCTTGTGGATTAATTGATCCACTTGAGTACCAAACCCAAGAGTCAATTCCTTTTGCCTTCTCACATTACAACTATTTATCGCTTTGTAGGAGCACTTGATGAGGAAAATGAGAAATTTCTCACTAAGAAACTTCTCCGTTCACAAAACTTCTTTGATCTCACCTACCTTATCAATGCCTAGGTTATTCATCTGGACACCTATGCGTATACCCTAGGTGCCATTGAAGCAAAGAAAATGAAGACTTCACAAGCTTCCAAAAGGAAAAGACTAGCTATTGAAGAAGGAGCTCCATCCATCCCTCCTCAATTAAAGCCTAAGGCTAAACTCTCTCTTACAACCATCAACTAGATGCTTGATAAGTTGATGAGGATGATGAAAATGAGATTTCTATTCCTCTCTCATCTTTATAATGATATGATCGATTTGCAAGAGAAATTAGGAGTTCAACGTTGCCATCTTCTGGTCTTCACAAAGTTTGATGATACTCAAGAAGAAGAAGGCAATGATGATGTTGAGGATGAAGATGAGGTTGAAGGTGAAGATCAGGGTGAAGATAAAGACTTTTTTGAAGATGATTCTTTTACTTTCTAGTTTAGGATCTCTTTTGTATTTTTTCTTTTTTGCAAAAAGTGTGATCCCACAACTTGTTTCCAAGTTTATATATATATAAAAAGTTGTTTCTTTGCTGAAAT
>CATIWR010385525.1:0-40643 GCA_949677035.1 Omphalea diandra
GACTGGGCACGCTACCAGAATACTAGAAGGAGCACCACTATTTTTTGCATCTACTTAGGAGCTAATTGCATTTCTTAGTGTTCGAAGAAACAACCCACAATCACTAGATCAAGTTTCAAAGCTGAATATAAGTCCATGGCCGCCATAACATATGAGTTAGTTTAGATCACATTCCTTCCTAGGGACATCGGTATAGAACTTTATGACACCCTACAGTTGTTTTGCGATAATAAAAGTGCTTTCTATATGACCATAAATCATATTTTCCAACCCCATATAAACATATAGAGATTGATTACCATTTTGTTCAGGAAAAGGTCACTATTCGTGCTCTGATAACTTGGTACATTCCCTCATTACAATAGATTGCAAACTTTTTTACAAAGTTGTTATCGAAGTTGCCATCTTTTAACTTTCGAGGCATGCTTAGAGCTCACTTTCTCGCTGCCTCCAACTTGCAAAAAGGTTGATAAAGAACTCACTCAAACTATAAAGCCAACGACTACTATTGCTCCCAATATGGAAAATGCTTATGTCTCTACACCTGATAGCAAAGAGTTTGTTAAAATTGTTGAATATTTTAGGAAATCATTTCAAATAGATTTTTCACTAATTATGGCCTTATTTTCTCTCTTTATTGTTGTAATATATTTAGAAGCCACTTGCCTTTATTTTGGTCTCTCGTGTAGTATATATAGCTAACTGTACCCTCATACGGGACACAAAATGAGAATTAATTTTGTCCTCTAAATCTTTGACAACATTCCATTTGAATCTCCAAGTCCTTGAATAATATTCAAAATCATTATTAATTCTTATCAATCTCCTTGGATTTAATTAGATCCTCAAATTCCATAAATTGTCTCAAATCATAATTAAATCATAACATCACTTAACTTCCCTCACTTTTTTCTATTAATTCCATAAAATACCATAATAATTCCATAATCCTTAATAATTGTGCTAATTTTAATTAAATTTTCTAATTAAAATAAACTTCCTTAATTATCATAATTTAATAAAAAAATCATCATTAAACCTCAATCTTTCGTCCATAAATTAATTGACATCATTATATATTTAGCTAATCCATTCTCATGCCATTAAACCTTTAATAAACATTAATTTCATAATTTTAAACCCAAGTTAAATTATTGAAAATCAATAAAATGCGTATCACTAAAGCATTTATAATTTGACAAAATTACACCTTGTGATCAGAACAATGAGTAGAACGTTATGTCCCAATTTGCTTACTGGTCCTCGTTAGAGCCGCCGTCGGAACCATCATGCGTGATGGTCGGTGTTCACCGCTGGTATGACACCATCCATACCAAAATATAAATCATCCTTCTAGGAGTCCATAAGAGGTAATGACACTTGGCTGAAATCGACCAAAAACCATTAAAAGGCTGAAACTTTGATTTGTTGCTACCATCAACATAGGTAGTTTATGATGACAAGCCAAACACCAAATTGAAGTTGGGTTCACCAACTTTTCAATACCACCAACCACGCTTGATTTGGATGTCAAAATCAGAAGATATGATGATTTGAAGTTTGTTGATTGGAAAATCACATTTTTGCCTCCACTGTTGTCCACGGGCCTCCACCACCACCGGTCACCTGTTGTAGGCAAGAGGGAGTGAGTGGCAAGGGTTGTGTTAGCCAATGGTGGCTAGAGGTAGCCCCTCCTCCTCTCTCTCTTTTTCCCTCCTTTCTTTCCTTCTTCTCTTTTTTTTTTTTTTTTTTTGGTTGCATGGCTATTGGAGAATGTGGGTGTGATTGGTCCCATGGACCAATCACAACCACTTAAACCTTTTTTTTTTCATAGATATACACGCGCGCGCACACACACACACACGTAATCAAAACTCTCAAAAATAATTCAAATTATATTTTTACATGAACTAAAATAATTTTCTTCACGAATACTATTTTTAATAATTGAGTTCTAATTTAAAATACTTTATTATTACTAATTTTACTTAAATAAAAATTTCACTGTAAATAAAATCATACATAATTTAATATTGAAATTCACTTAAAATATTTATAATAATAATTATCATTATTATTACTTTTACAAAATTTTTATACATATAATATAATTAAATTTAAACTTAGAAAATATAATAAAATATCATAAACACATGTACTTAAATAAATAAATAAATAAAATTAACTTTAAAATATTTTACCTTTCTTAAAATTAAATTTTCCATAATACTAATTTTGTATATATGTATCCAATTTATTTTCTCTAATAAAAATCACTCAACTTATTTAAATACCCAAAATTCAAATAACTCACTAAGAAAATATATTTAATAGCTCTAATAAGTATAACTTTAGAAAACCATGTTTTTCCCTCTTATTATAAAATTAATAATAAAAATATCTTTCTATCAAAAAAAGTATAGCTTTAAAAAAATATAATTTATTAATTGGGGAGTGTTACAATTGGAGTGCCATAAGACTAAGAAAGAGAAAAAAAAAAGTTTGCAATTTCATTATTTCTATTAGTATGAAGCAGTTTAGATTTTGATATGAAAAGCCCATGATTCGATTGAAAATAGCTTAATAATTGAAACACATGGCATTTAGTTGTAGTTTCCGTCACTTTTTGGCCAAATTCTTTTATTTAGATCTTGAAAAACAGATTTTTTCTATTTTTGGTAAATTTATTTTGGTTATAACTTTTGGTAAGAAATTTTGGTTTAGACGTCATTTGTTTTAGATTTCATATTTCCATTAGGACTTTAATTTGGTGTAATTTTTATATTTTTGCCATTTTTAATAAAATTGTCCTATTATGAAATTTTAGCATTATAAGACCTATTTAAATATCAAATTTATGTTTTGAAAGCAGCTAATAATAATTTTTGTTCAAATAGTTCTTTATTTTGCTAACTCTGGATCAAAATTTAAATCAATTTGAATTGATCTTAACTCAAGATCAAATCAAATTTGATGTAAAAATTTTATATTATTTTAATTTTTTCAAAACAGTTCTTTCAAACATATTTAAAAAATCAGATTTTTGAATCAAGTAAGTGACTTTACTTATCCTTCATATTTCTCTATAAAATATCAATAAAACTAGTAATGAATTGGTACTCTTATAAATTTGCATCAGTTTTCAAAATAACAAAATGCCAACTTAATCATCAACAAAATATTGGTTTAAGCTATTCACGTGCACAGATGAAATTCTACGTACCAAACGTAGTTAAAAAAATATATAATAACGAATAGCTAACTATTATAACACAGTTATTTTTGTTTATGTATTTGTATGTGCCAGTATACTGGTATCTCGGAGAAAAAAAAAGTTTAGTGTTGAATTTTATATATATGTTATTATATTATAATAAATTATGTATATAATTTATTAACTATTTATGATAATTTATAACATTATCTTGAATAATCTTATTATAATAAAATTATTTAAGGTAATAAATATATACACATTAGTAAAATTATTATTTAAATACTTTAAAATTATACTAATTACAATATTAAATATAATAACGAGTAGCTAACCATTCATATTCTAAATGCTATTGATTATGGGAAGCAGCCTCATTCATGCTTTCATGTCTATTGGTAGTTCGCAGAATGTTGACTTTTAGATCAGTACACCGAACTTTTTTAGTAAATTAATTTTGCCTTGAAAGACTAGCAAACCAGAGGAGAAAAAAAGCTTTGATTTTTTTTCCCTAACTTCAAATCCAATGCTATTAACGTATCGCAAAGAATTGCTGTTCGAAACAAATCGATAGCTAATATAGAAGTCTACTTAAATCCAATGCTATTAACGTATCAATAGTAATATTTATATGTATCTTCTTCATGTTTCTGAAACAAAAGATGATAATCAATAATTGTTTTGTTGTTGGTAAGCAAATTGGCCTAATTTAGGTAGTGGAATAATCTGCTGAGATAATTAGATGATGGGTCAACTCTATCAGACTATTAGACAATTTCCTTGATTATATTATTTATTCTTCCTTTTGATCAGTGTCTGATTTTGCTAATTTGTTTCCTAAGAGATTTCCAATTATATAATCAGGTCTTAAATAGGTGGGAGACAACTGGTGCAGTGCCATACATAATGTAGTGGCGATCAAAGTACTCATCTTTCAACGCTTCAGGTCATTTCTTTTATTGGTAATCAGCATTGACACTGTTGTGCTGGGGATAAATATATGCGCTTTGTCTGTCTTTAATTTGAATTGCTTTCAATATATCTTCTTTGCAATTATATAATCAGGTCTTAAATAGGTGGGAGACAACTGGTGCAGTGCCATACATAATGTAGTGGTGATTAAAGTAAGCATCTTTCAACGCTTCAGGTCATTTCTTTTATTGGTAATCAGCAATGATGCTGTTGTGCTGAGGATAAATATATGCGCTTTGTCTGTCTTTAATTTGAATTGCTTTCAATATATCTTCTTTGAAAGTGCATACTATAAATATGGTAGTTGAAACTTGTAAATCAAAGATGTAGACTAAAGGATTAGTAGTCATTATGATTGTTGCGCGTAAAATTTTTGTAAGTACACAAATTGGTTCAAGTAATATAATGAAAAGTATAGATCATTCCCACAAGGATTAATTCACACAAGTACCAATAAGGACTCAAATTTTCTATTTTCTAGCAGCCGAATTTTGAAGAAATAAATCATCTAAAATCTGAAAATTCTAAATTAACTTTAACAAAACAAAAATTAAATGGAAAGAAACTCTTATACAAAAAATCTTTAGGGAATTCAGGTGCACAACAATTCTACACTACAATTATACCAAGAGTTTTGTTTCAATGGTGCATGGGTTAAGCTTGAAGACGGATTTTCCTACACTACCTAATAAGGCCTCTTGAGCAAAAGTGAATCTATTATTACTAAAATTGTGTCTACTCTTACGGTCACAAAATTCAATAATAATATATCAAGCTTTTTGAATAATCTGTTGACATCTCTGGAAGTCAAGCCTTCTCTCGTGATTTTAATCTTCTAGTTTAACATGTTAGGACTAACTCTAGACTTCTACTCTCGCTCCATGATCCACAATCTCAAGCATTGTACATATGTGGTCATTCATATATGATAAAAATAATTTTAGCATATATTTTAGATTGTAAATTAGGAGTTTTTCTTGCTTTTAATGTGTATTTATTTTGATATTAGTTAATTTTCTATTTCTTTATATTCGCAGAAGAACTTATTAAAAATGAGCTGAATTGTGATTTTTAGCAACTTGCATGGCCCATGCACTGATGCAAAGTTGACCAGTCAGCAAGAGTAGATTTGTATTTAACAGATCATGCATGGACCATGCATTGGGTCGTGCAAGGCATTAGATCCATATTTTAAAATTAATTTTAGGTTACTTTTTAAGTGACATGTGACCTAATTTGGATAGAGATTTTAGAGCGAAAAACAAGCAAATTTTAGGAGGGAAAAGTGGATCTAACCTCTATACCAAATAAGAAGTTTTGTGAAGATTTGTAGCTTTCCTTTGAGAGGTTTCATTGATTTTGTTTTAGGAAAACTCTTTCCTTGAAAAATTCTTCTAGTCAATTCAACGGATTTTTTTTTTTTTTTAGTTTCTTTTTCTTCTTCTTTGATGAACTAATTCTTCAATTCTAAGGATTAGGGTGAAAGCCCAATATTTATTTCATGATTACATGAAGTGATTTTTGTTTCAATTGTGTTGGGTGTCTTGATTTAATATGTTTGAGCTTAATTGATTTTGAATGCATGAAGGATTGTATATGTGTAAAGCTTGAGGTTCTATATAATGGATGTAAAGCTTGAGGTTCTATATAATGGAGCGAGAGTGAAAGTCTAGGGTTAGTCCTAACATATTAAACTAGAAGATTAAGACCATAAGAGTAGGTTTGACTTGTAGAGATATTCAAGGATTTTTCATGGAACTTAATGCATTGTTTTTGGATTTTGTAACCACAAGAGTAGACATAATTTCAGCAATAATAGACTCAATCTTACTCAAGAGAGAGTATTGGGTAAATTAGAAAAATTCATCTTCATGCATAACCCAATCTCAATTAAAATAATTCCCTTGATATATTAGTGAAATAGTATCATGATGTACTTGAATTTCCTAGAAATCATTGTCATAAAAGTTTCTTTTAATTTAATTTTCTTTTTGTTTAATTATTTTTGCAATTTTATTTTTTATTTATTATTCTATTATTATTTCAATTTCTAAATAATAGGAAAATTAAGACTTAGTTGGTACTTGTGTAAAATAATCTTTGTGGGAACAATCTCTACTTATTATTGTATTACTTGAGCGATTTATGCACTTGCAAGGGTTACATAAATATACACAAGCCAGTTAAGCTCAAACATGTTAAATCAAGAAAACCTAACACAGTTGAAGTAAAATCCCTTCATTTAGTCATGAAAAAGTATTGGGCTTTCGCCCTAATCCCTAGAATTAAAAAATTAGTTCATTGTAGAGGAAGAAAAAGAAATTCATTGAATTCAGAAGAAGAATGTTCAAAAGGAGAAGAATATTGCTAACTAAATAATCAACCATAAGAGAAAGCTTTCTAAAATCTCCCAAATCTCCTAAAATGTTATATATGCTTTTTCTCTCTCCAAATTTGCTTTTTTTTACTCCAGGATGTCTTCTTGAACTGAGGTACATCTATTCTTAAAGAGCAGCCTAAGTTATATTTTAAAATTTGGATCTAACACTCTGTACAGCCCGATGCATGGACCATGCAATGGCCCATGCGTAATATACTAAGTCTAAACCTATATTTGTTGACCAGTCAACTTTATATTTCTGCATGGTAAAATGCATGAGCCATGCAACCCTACTGATTTTTGTTGTTGAAATATGTAATTTAGCTTTTTTTTTTTAGAATTTCCTACGCGAGAATAAAAGAAAGAGAAATTTAACTTATTCCAAAATAAATATACTATAAAATTTAAAAATCTCCTAATTTCTATTCTTAATATATGTACTAAAAAGGTCCCTATTGATGATACTATCTTTTTCTTACAAAATCTATATACATGTCCCCTCTTTCGCACCACAATGACAAGCTTATGCTTCTTTTTCTCTATTATTCAACTTCTTCTTTTTCTTCTTGTCATTAATTCTATTTCTTTTTAAAAAGCCTGATTTGACCTCAGTGACACCAGCAACATAATCTTGGAGGGAGATGCATTTTTTTACTGGAGCTAATTGAACTAAGTAGTGATTCTTATATGTCTCAGGTTCATCGAGCTACATATGTAGAGAAAGTACCTATTTGGGGTTCCCAAACTGGGAAGTTGTTAAATTTCGCTACCCATTTCACTTTATTCATTAATGTCCTAGCTAGAGCCTCTTATGGATTTAGTCTAGCTTTTCATTCTCGCTCATTTTCATTTTCCTATACCAATAAATTTTTCGTATGGTTTTCTAGGTCTATACAACATCACAACCAAGATCTCCCAGCATAACCAAATTGGTCACATCGAATTCAACTCATTTCCTGATCCTGGATGGGATTCTTTAATTGAACATGTAGGGATCAATATTCATTCCCTTTCTTCAACTACATATATTAGATGAAATGCAAGCTTGCATAATGAATATCCTATTGATGTGTGGATCACTTACAATGTTACTACCAAAAATCTCACTATGGCTTGGAAATACTAAAGAACTAAGAAAATACCAGTCTTTCTCACATTATTAATCTTAGGGCAATTCTACCAGAGTGGGGCCATAATTGGATTTTTTGTTATTTCAAAGGATTTCCTAAAATGATATATAATTCAGTCCTAGGAGTTTAGTTCAAGTATGGACTTACATGAAGTGAATGAAACGAATGGTAAGAGGACAAAACTTATTATGACTATAACCCTTTTTGTAGGTCTATTGATGGTTATAGTGGTTATAGTAATTGTGATTTTATGGAGAAGGAAGCATATGAGGAAAGAAACATCTGATAAATCAAACTTGACATCGATTATTGATGATCTTAAGAAAAGAGGTTTTCTAAGAAGATTTTTGCATGGTGAGCTTGTTCCAGCTACTAATAACTTTTAAAATAATAGGAAGTCGGGGGAAGAAGGATTTGGCATTGTCTTCTAGGGGTACCTAAAAAATTTAAACATAGCAGTTGCACTGAAAAAAATGTCTAGGGGTGCAAAATAGGGCAAAAAGACATACATAACTAAGGTAAAGACCATTACCTAGTTAAGGCATCAAAATCATGTATAACTCATCGATTGGTGCAATGAAAAAGGAGAATTCTTATTGGAGTATGAGTTTGTGTAGAATGGTAGCCTTGATTCTCATCTCTTTTATAATATTCCTAAATGAGGTGTTAGCTTGAGGTCCTTTGTCCCTAAGGATTTCAGATAAGTTGAAGCATCCTTTGAAAATTTGTAAGAAGCTTTTTGCAAAAATTTATAATTTTTATTATGATAATTTTTGGCATTTTCCTAGTGGTTTCCATGCTTCTTTTCTTAAGGTCATTACTGAATTTTAGGACTTCAAATACTTTGGTTTGGATAAGATCCCATATGAAAATTTATTTGTAAAGTAGTACATAAACATTTTTAAGGAAATGAGCCAACTATTCAATGGAACAATGGATTTGGCAGCCTTGTATTCCTCCTTCTTACTCTATTTTGTGTTGATGTTTATTTAATAACAAATAAACTATTGGTGATAATTTGCGAAATTATGGATAGGTGTTGGTTTCTTCATGCAAGTTGTGTAATAGGGATTATAAAATAGGTAAACATCTATTTGTTGATTGCCCTATGTGCAATCAATTTAGTTGACTTTGGTGATGTTCTAGAGTGTTAGGCTTGATAAAGCAACACTGCCTCTTCATCTATTTATTTTTGCAAGCTCTTTTATCTCGCAAGCTTAGGCATATTGGCATGTTAGAGTTATAAATGCATTTTAGGTGATTTGAAGGACTCACAATTTGTGTACATTTCAAGATCACATTCTAGTTCTGAGTAAGGCTCTTCCAATGCTATGGACTAGCCTTAAAGAGGTTGGTTTTCATAAGGTGGATGTTTGTCATAATAATATATTTGAGTTTCAATTGTTTCAAAGACTTAGAACATCTCCTATTTCGCGTCGGTCGTAACATATTATTGAAGTTATTTGGAAGCACCTTATGTTGGATGGTTGAAATTGAATGTTGATGGGGCTACCATTATTGGTCCAGGATTTTCGAATGTAATAAGTGTTTTTCAAATTTATAGAGGATTTGTTCAACATCATTTTTCTATTCCCCTTAGAGTTTGGTTTCTTATAAAGCAGAGTTGGTTGTTGTTGGCAATCAAGAGGCATGGAACTTGCACTGGCATAATATTTGGGTTGAGAGCGATTCAAATTATGTGGTTAATTCCATTAAATCGAAGTCATTAGATGTCCGATCAAAATGATGTGCTAAATGGATAAGGTGTCTATCTTTGATGGATTAGATGAATTTTATTTTTTCATGTACATATGAAGAGGAAAATATGGTTGTTGATGCTCTAGCTTCTCATGCTCTTCATTCTTCTAGTACTTCTTAATGGAATCTCTTCGCTTCATTTTGTAATTCTTTAGTTGAAGAAAATGGTTATGGCTTATCAAATTATATATTTGTTTCTTAGTTTAGCTAGTCTAAGTGTTCTTTTTTAGCCTCATTGACTTTTTTTATTGAATTCTTTGTATTATTGTCTTATCTTTAATAAAAAGCTTATTGTAGTTTGCCTAATTGAGATGTCCAGGTGCACTATCTGAATTTTGCACTCAACAATTTCAAGTAGAAAATAAAATTGTTAACTTGTTACATGGTAATGAAATGAAAACATATCAATCAATATACAACTAATTCTAATATAAAATTCAAATTTAAGTGAGTGTTTGACGTTTATAAAGTAATTGTATTAATAAGATAATATTTTTGATAAGTGATAATATAAAATATTTTGATCCTATCATGTGATATATAAGTTAATAATTAAATATTTAATTTTTTAATTAATCAAAAAATATAAAAAGTTTAACAATATAAAAAAAATTTCACTTTTGTAATAATAAGTATTTAATTTTATATAATTAAAAAATAAAAGACACAAAAATATCCAACCAAAAAGTGAAATTATGAATTTTCTTATTTCAGTCAAAAATTATATTATTATAATTATTATTATTAAATTTTATTATACTAATTTAATTATATTTTTTATTTTTATTATTTTACTTTATTTAATTATTTTTATTTATATTATTTTATTTACATGACAAGAAATTTTTTGTTAAAATAATAATATTATAAATAATAATAAATTTAAATTATTATTTGTATATTAATTATTATTTTTAATTGAATAACTAATTATTTGATAAAATAAATATTAAATTTATTTAAAATTTATTATTACAAACATATCATGCAATGCATCAAGACTACTTATATTATCACTTGTTGAAAATATTATGTTATTAATATAATTAATAAATACATGACAAACACTTATTTAAAATTGAGTTTGGGATTAAAATTTATTATATATATTGATTGATTTTGTTAAAAATTAAGTTGGCATTTTGTTATTTTGCAAGGGATATATTGAAATGATGCAATTTGTACAGGAATATGAAGTATCCGTAGAGTTGACAGCTTCTTAATGTATTTGAAATTGGATGTAAATCTATTTGGAAGAAATGTTCAAAAATATAACAATTTTAAATTTCAAATTAAATTCAAACTGGTTTATCTTTTACTCAATTTGTAATTAAATCAATTTGACATGACCATACTCAACTTGGATTCATATGAAAATATAAAAATATCGATGAAATTTATCGACAGATATATATCTGTTTGTAAATTTTGTCGGATGAACGATGAAATGAAATAGAAATGTATTTTAAAATACAACAACCGATTGTCGACGAAATACTATCAGTAAATTACTAATAGAAATATTTTGTCAGTAAACTTTAGTGCCAAAGTTTGTGGCACCAAAGTTTACCGAGGAAGCGAGACGAAAAAACATGCGAGAAGTAACATGCCAAATCTCCGTCAGAAGTCCGTCAGTTAATTGGTAATTTTGATAGAGAAAAATTATGAAATCTGTAATATTTTTTTTGAAGAAATTTGATTGTAATAATCTATAAAAAAAAAATTGTATAGAAAATCTGTAATATATGATAGTAATATTTTTGTATTTTTGTAACTGTGATTGTAACTATGAAAATGTTAATATTTTTTTATTTTTTGTAATATTTTGAAAATGTTAAAATTCTATAATATTGTTGTACTTTTTGTAATTTTGTAATTTTTGAAAATGTTGATTTGTGAGAAATATTGAAAATTATTGAATTTTTTATTATTTTGTTTGTGATGATTGTGAAATTTTGTGAATATTGATAAATATTGTACATGTTGGCATTGGAATATATTAGAAATTTAAGTGTAAATTTAATAAATTTAATAATTTAATAAGTTTATGAAGTTTATTAATTTAAGTGTGATTTAATTAAATTTGAGACATTGTAACATTTTATGACTAATTTAAGTGTAATTAATTTAAAATTTTGAAATTTAAGTGTAATTTAATTATATTTAATAATTTAAATATAATTAATTAAATTTTAGAAATTGTAGAAATTTTACAAATTGTAGCTATATGTAATGACTAATTTTAATGTAATTTAATAAAATTTTATAAAGTTATGTATAATAATTTAAGCGTAAGTTATGAAAATTTTAGAAATTTCAATTAAATTTTAGTAAGTTAAATAAATTTGAGAAATTTTTGTCATATTTAATGAATAGTTGAAGTGTAATTTAATTAAATTTTAGAAATTTAAGTGTAATAAAATGAAATTTTAGAAAAATTATAGAAATTATAAATTCATTAAAGTTAATAAGTTAAGTGCATTTTTAATTTATGAAATTTATGTAGGTAAATTAAATTATAAAAATTGTATAAATTTATTGATATTTGTCACTTATAATTTTTTCTTTCCATTTTGTGCTTAGGTTGAAATTTCATTTTATCGAGTTTACGATTTTTGCACTTTAAGAGGTGGGTATTTAAGTATAAAATTTTTTCTTTAATAGTCGGTATGTTAAAATATACATTTTTTATTGAATAACTGGTATGTTAAAAAATATTTATGTGTTTTTATCTTTATATGTAATAAATTTTAAATTTTGTAAAATTGTATAATAATAAGCTAATAATATTGAATAAAATATTCAATAAATGCAAAAAATAAATAAGTTACTTGAATTGCTTTAAATTTGAAAACATAAAATATTAAAAATTGTTAATTGTCAAAATTATATTGAATTGAAATGCAAAAAAATTATGAAGTTTGTTAATTAATGACATAAGATATGTATTAAAAAAAAAAATCATTCCTAAAATTGTAATGTTCCAAGGTACTCCATAAATTTTAATAATATTCTCAATTATATCTAACATTCTCTACAAATTAAGAATTAATTACGAATGTCATAAAAATACTAAAAAAATAATTACTTAAATGGTCGTAAAATAAAAAATATATCTAAAAAATTTACTTATTCTAAGTTTGCCCAAAAAAATTTATAAATTATAAAAAAAGAAAAAAATTACAAATTATAAAAAAACATTCCATAAAAATTTAAAGTACATTAAGAATGTCATAAAAGACTCAAAATCTTAATTGCAATAATATCCTTAAAATTTAAAATATAAGAAAATATAAAAAAATTGTGTTATCCTAAATTGGCCACTAACAAATACCAAGTGTGTAAATTATAAGTAATATTCCTTAACAATTACAAAGTTAATTATGAATGCCATGAAATAACATAAAATTAATAATATATCCAAAAAATTTTGTAAAAGTTCAAAAATTTTAAAACATTAATAATATTCAATAAAAATTTCATAAAATTTCAAAGGTTTCCAAAAAATTAATAATATCCCTAAAAATTTCATAAAATTTCAAAGTTGAGATTAAAAAAAATAAAGTTATATAAAAAATAGAATAGATGCAAAAGTTTAGAAAAACTTAAAATTATTAGGCAAAAACTAAAATTCCAAAAATTTCTTATTCTATTTTTGAATATTATATGTTTGGACTTAATGTTTATTTGAAATTTTATTTTTACAAAACGGACAATAGCAAAATAATATGTAATTTTATAGGAATTAGATTGAATTTCTTATAAATTTCATAGAAGAACATATAGGCATAACCTTAGATGCCTATGCCACCATTTCCACCATCCAACACATTGGCTTTGACACCTGGACTTCCCTTGATATCGGTTTTGCCTATAGATTTGACTCCTTCAGCTCCATCCCCTACTCAGGATCCTTCTTCAGCTCCATTCCTTACTCAGAACCCTCCTTCAGCTCCATCTATGGCATCGACGTCAACAAATCAAGATGAGGCATATATAACTCCTACGCGTAAACTACAACCTCATATTTATTTACAACATGAGAGGTATGCAATAATCACTTTTTCATATTTTGTATTTATTTTATAATTTGTTATCTTATTAATTATAACATTAGCTAATTTCTATTTTTCAATTTTGTTTAGTTTGTATCTGTCTAATAGATGCTCTCATGCATGCCGAAAGATCTTCAAGTAGAAGATGCATCATGATGGCTACACTTGGAAGAATGTCCCACAATTTGTGCAGACCTTCTATTGGGAGGGGTTCAAGGTAAGTAATATTTATAACTTTAAGTTAAATATTTAAAAATAAGTTTTATTTATTTACTAAATTTTTGGTGTTTATTGTTCGTACAGAAGTAGTTTCAGTGGGACTAGATGGTCGATGCCTTGGTCTAGACAAGCTTCTTTAAGAAGGCTGCTTTGAGTTACAAGGATATACTTCATGATTTGAAGCATAAGGGCAAAGAGATGTGAGTACTTGATGAGGCCTCGGACCACTGGCAGAGTCAGTAGAGTTCTTCACATGCTTAGGTTGTATCTTGCCATACCAACTTGAATAGAAAAACTAAGAAAAGAGGTCATGGCTTAGGTCCATCTATGTATACAGGGGTTCTATCCCCCATTCTAAGCACGTCAAACTATTGGTAAGAAAATGTATCGCATTCATGAATTACTATTTAATTTTTTCGTTTAAAGTTTTAATTTTAATTTCTTCTTTTCATTACCTTCATAAAGCTTGACAGCTTGGATGAGTGGTTCATCCTGTCAATGTCTTCAAGTATTCACACATGAAGCAACATAACATGGAGACCTTTATTGATGCACAATACAAGGCAGTTAATGTAAGTTCTAATTTACTTATTTTATATTTTATTTTTTTGTTAGTTAATATTTAATTATCTCATACTTTACCAAACTTGGATATTATTCTTGAACATCGTGAGTAGCTGTCGCAATCACCTCTAGGATCCGATGACTCTCGTCAGATTGATGAGCGTGAGGTTTTCCTGTTGGCAGTGGGGGGTTAGGTAAAGGATTAAATCTATGATATGTGTGAACAAGCTCTTATTTCTATGGCTAGTCCTCGGGTGCCAACTTTTCTTCAACTCTACTGCCTTCTACCGAGGACTTATAGCGAGAGGTCGAAAGGTGAGTAGATGAGAGAATCACAACTTATCATGCCCATGTCCAGTTTGTTGATTCATGGATGCAAGCTATGGAGGATTGGTTGCACGCCATGTCCCAGCAGACTGGGATACCTCTTCCCTCTCATCTGCAAATGTCTACGCCACTCGCCCCTCCTCCTCTTTAGCCCCCAACTACTGTTGCTGCTGCAACTTCTACAGTTGCTACTTCTTTTGCATTTGATCTTGATGCCTCTAATGTCGCTAATGATTTTTTTGTTGATTCAGATGATGCAGCAACAAATTAGTTTTATAGTTTTATTTGTATCAATAACAACACATTTTTATGTATTTATTCAAACATTGACATTTTTATGTATTTTGTGTGTGTATGTGTGTGTTTCTTTTTTTGTTATATTTTTTTTGTTATTATTTGAACTTTTTAATTCTTTTATAAAATTATAAAATTAAAATAATAAATATTATAATATTAATATTAAAAATATTAATATTAATATTAATATTAATATTAATATTATAAATATTATAAATATTAATATAATAAATAGTATCACATTAATATTAAATATTATAAAAGTAATATTAAATATATTAATATTAATATTATAAATATTAACATAATAAATAGTATCACATTAATATTAAATATTATAAAATTAATATTAAAAATATTAATATTAATATAATAAATATTATAAGTATTACTATCATAAATAGTATAAAATATGAAATAGTATGAAATTAATATAATAATCGTAATATTAATATTATAATATTTAAAAAAACCCTTCAAATTTATGGAAGCATTTTTTATGGATGAATAAAAAAATTAAATAAATACCGATGGATTACCAACAATATTGTGATGGAGTTACCGACGGACTTGTCGATAGAAAATTTAGTAAGTAATTTAGTTGGATTTTTGTGCTTAAATAACGACCGATATTCCATTGGCAATTCGTCATTACTTTTGTCGACGAATAGGTTTTCCATTGGTATCTCTTTACTAACCAACATTTTGCCGATAGATAATGACAGTTGGTGTTTTGTCAATATACTTAGATTACCGATGGATCAACACCTTTGCTGATGAACATTTTTGCCAATAAATTATATATTTGTTGTAGTGACTTAATTTAAATTATTTAAATTTATTTAAAAATAAAATAATAATTTTATCTAAAAATAAAAATTTTGAGTAGCTTAACTTAATTTGGTTTAAAATTAGATAAACAATTTGAATTCTTTTTGGCCATGTAGTTATCATTAGAAGTGATAATTTTTTGTTTAATTCAAAATTTTGGTCTAAGTTTGAAATGATCTAAAAATTTTCGAGTTTAATTTGACACGACTCTAATCTGACCTGCAAGTTAACCTAAATTCATTTGAACTTGATATGATTGGTAAATCGATCTGAATAATCTAATATAAATTATTAAAAATATTTAAAAATTATTTAAAATTAAAAACAAATATTTTTTTTATTTGCATTTTATATGGATTTAATTTAATTGCTCATTTTATTATATATAATCATTTATTTTAAAAAAAATGAATTATATTTAACTTATTAAGCACTTAAACAAAAATAAAAAAAATTAATCAAATTATATTTATGTAAAATTTAGCTGATTAAAAATTAATTTTCAAAAAATTATTATTTTTTATTAATAAATTATTATAAATAATAAAAAAATCTAAATGAATATTTTAAAAAGTGAATATCAAATAACTTGATTCAAAATATTATTTTTTTAAAGATAAACTCAAAATTCAACTCTAGTATAATATAAAATTTGTTTATATAAATCCAGCCGCTCAAAATCTAAGCGATCTAATCTGAAAATACTCGACTCCTTAGCCACCTGTAGCCACCACAAACACAATTAAACAAAATATATTGACATTGCACAAATGGACATAACAATATCGTCAACGAATTTAGTATGATCTATTATTAATATGAAAAATGAAAATTATGCCCTCAAATTCAGTGGCATATATATATTTTCTTATATTCTAATGTTTGGTATAAACTACAAAGAATCAATAAGTTGGCTTCACTTAGATTGCAACTAATCAACTAAGCAACGATCTAGCTAAAGAATTTCTTTTATATTCCTTGATTAGTTGGATTCATAATATAGATCTACCCTTTAAAAAGAAATAGATAAAAGACTATGGAATGCAAACTTTTTTTTTTTTCCTACTTGCAAATGTTAACTTTCCCACGTCAAATTAAGTTAACCCTTTCTATTTAGTTGAAACAGTATAAAATTTAAGAGTAAAAAATTACAAAAATTTCTGCTGATGATCTAATATTAAAGCCTTTCAAATTTCATCAAATTGAAGCTAGATGAAAGTGATTATTAGTGAAATGTTAAATGTAAAAATGGATCAATTATTAAGTTTAATGTATATTCTGAATCAATATATTACTTATATTTAACAAAAAAAATAAATCAATATTTAAGTATTAATAGTCATGGACAGAATAATAATCATAGATGAGTCGTTATAGACAATTTTTTTTCTTTATTCTCGTTGACTTAGTACATATCCCACTTTGCTACACCAAATATATTAAGAAATTTAAATTCAATAGAAATTGAATTGAAAGAGTGGGATGAAAAAATTGGCTAGAGATTAAGTTCGAGAATGAATGAGTTTTAAATGAATTTGAGTTAATCATTGCTAAAAGAGTAGAACTAGTCTATTAGGTAGTTAAGTCCAAACCATTATATATATTTTATATTTTATGTACTTTTTGTAAAAGAGATTTTTTTTTGCTTTTAAGTAACAACTGTTTAGTTGGCCACTTGAAATTGAATTTCCTCTCATTGAAATGAAAGAGTGGAGTGAAAAAAAAATTAGGTAGAAGTTAAACCTGAAAATGAAATGAGTTTTAAATGAATTTGGGTCACCCATTGTTAAAAGGTTAAAACTAACCTATTAGGTAATTAAGTTCAAATCACTATACACCTTTTATATTTTGTGTATTTTTCTGATGTGTGATTTTTACTCTTAACAAAATATTTTTAAAAAACGGATACTTAATTTGATGGTTTACAAATTTTCGCATATTATATCAAGTTTATTTTTTCGACTTAATCAAAAGCAGATGATTCGAAACAATTATTTAAAAGAAAGGGAAAAAAAATAGTCGTCTTGGCCAACAATAAGAGTCCTCTATATTTCATTAAGCCTATATTTGGATTAAAAAATTCTAAATGAAAGATTTTTCAAAAATTACATCTTATTTTGAGGGGATGTTTGATGACACCATTCAACACTTAAAATTAAAACTTTAAACACTTATTTTTTAAAGCTTATTTGATAACCTCATTTATCTATTACTGAAAAAGTTCAATCCAATTAGAATTATCTTTAAATTGTAAGTCAAAATTTTAACTTAAAATTATTTCTTAATAGTTCAGCCAACAGATATTAAAATATTTTTATTAATATGGCCTATATATCTTTAATAAATCAACAAACTCTCCTTTAAAAAAAATTCCGTTAAATATCTATTCAATAATTATAATTATCAAAAAGATTAATTAGATTTAACTCTTAATTTTCAGTTCATATTAAACAATTATACAATTAAAAACTTTCAACATTTAAATCATTTAGTACTTAAAATTTAATTGTTAAATTTTCAGTACTTAATTTTTAATTTTACCGAACACCACATAGGTATTCTTTTTTATGTCTATAAGTATTATTTCGCTAGCACTGTCTATTTAATAGTGACACAATCTTTAATTGCACTTATATACTGATTTGTGTTATTTTTATTTTTGTCTTGTTAAGCATTTACGTTTCTGAATTATGATAAAGTAAATCAAGTATTTTTGTACATGAGCTTGATGCAAATATAGATAATCACTTTGCAATGTGGTCTAATAAATATGTATGTATTCAAAATTATGACCAACCTTTTTTAGATTTTCATATCATAAGTTAAGATTCAATGTGAAAATTTATATAATTTTATTTATAGCACATAATCATTCAAACAACATCTCTAATAAATTCATTAAGGATCTGGCAAAAACACTATTGCATTCTATCAAATCATACAATGAATAAATATGTTAATGGTTATATATTTTGCTCTGCAACACATGATTCTAGTAAAGCTATTAATAATAGTAGAGTTTGCATCAAGGACTCTAATTATGTTGCTAATAAGAGTGATTATTATAGTCAATTAGTAGAGGTTCCAGTGTTTCAGTATCCTATCCTGCAAGAGAATCATTTCAATTAAGTGTAAATAGGGGGTGATCGGTCCAATTCTAGTCCCGGTATTTAAAATTATACGAAATCAGACTGAAAATTGAATAATTAAAAAAAAAGAAACTGGTTCCAAATCGGAATGAAAAAAATATTCATCTTGAATTGAACCGATGTTCAATTCGATACAACTTGGATATTCGAAACTAATGAATTGAACCAATTCACTTCGGATATTATAAATCTCTTTTAAAAAATTAAATTTACAAAAAAAAAAAGAGTTTCTACACACACACATATATATATTCCAAGACTAATCAATTGATCCTATTCAATTTGATATTCGGATATTTTAAATCTTTTTTAAAATAAATTTACAATATATATATATATATATATATATATATTCAATTCCAATTAGTTTGGTTATTTTTCAGATATTTTCGCCCCTTTTTTATTTCAAATATTTTTCCAAGTTCGATATATCCAAGTTTCATGCTCACCCTTAAGTGCTAGTAATTTAACCATATACCAATTATTGTGTGATGATAATAATATAAATTTATCAATATGAACCATTTAAAGAAATTCAACAAGTATAAATTATTTGTTCTCATGTCGCAAGTGGCTTAAGTATATTATGTCGCATATCCTAACTTAAGGCACGTTAAGCTTGATTGATTGGTTGTATGCAAAATTAAACTACATCTATTGTGGAAATTCTTAAAAAATCTACAATCACTCTTGTGGTGTGTGTATAACCCTTTTAAGATGATGACACACACATTCATCAAATTGAACTTCAAGCAATGCAAAACAAATTTGTTAAATGCTTCAAATAGTTCATTTATTGAAATTGATGAAAACAAGTATGAAGAAGAAAATGAGCTTTATCCATATATAGAATGAACTAATAATAAAGATGAGAATGTGGATGAGAATGAGTTAGATGATGAATATGTTCATTTTGATAACATTGATAGTAATTAGAGGTTATTTTAAAAATTGAATCCTAAGATCATATTTAAAATATTATGTATATGTGTGTTTGTCTAATAATTTATAATATATATTTGATAGGATGCAAAAGAATGATCGATTATGTAAGGGTTCATCTGGTAGGAGGACTATACAAGGCCAAGGAGATAGGTCTTTTTAACTATCACTTTCAGCCTTCCTCTTCTTCATCTTATCTACCGCTTGATGAACCATCAACACCTCCTAGTCCTCCATGTGCATCATCATTGATACCTAACATGCTTATTCCACCACTAGCTACTTCTGCACCACCTTCTTATTAGTGTGGATCCCTCCAACATGAAGCCCACCAAATCAATATAATCTATCTTCAAAGAAAACCAACTTAGTGATCACATCAAAGACGCGACCACCTCTTGGCTAAGCAGTTGTGATAGGAGAGCAAGCGCTCTTCCCTATAAATAGGCAAGAGATGCAAGCTCTCAAGTACAAGCCAAGAGAGCCACGCAAAGTCAAAGAAAAAATTGTTTGATGAGTATTTTGTGAGTGAGCTATGATAGGTTTTTTTTTTTTTTAGAGTGACAAAATAGTGAGGTTATTATTTGGGGTACTTTGGGAAACACCTTAAGTGCCACTATTTTGGTGAGAGCTCTTATTATTGAGTGATTATATTATCTCTAGAGTTGTCTAAATAAGACTCTCTCTTGTACCCATTAATTTTATTAGTGAACAAAAATTATTCAGAATTGAGCCTGTGGACATAGTCCAAAATTAAGGGTGAACCATGTTAAATTATTTGTGTCATTTTTCTTCATTATTATTTTGTATTTGTGCACTCTTTTCTATTGGTATTACACTCGTTGCGCCCAACAAGTAATATCAGAGTCATGGTGGAGGCAAAGGCCAACAAGATTATCAATTTAAACGATAACAAATTATTGCACATGAAGAAACAAGATGAAGGATCTTTTGTTTGTGATGAAATTGCATTTATCAATTTTTGCTACAACAAAAACTGATGACAAGACAAACGAGGAATGGGTATCTAAACATGAGCAAGTTTGTGGCTTCATTCAGTGAATTCAATGCCCTTTATGATGATGATATTATTAATCTTACGAATCATGAGACTAGCTGGGTGATTGATAATGGTGCCTTTGTTCATGCTACATCTCGAAGAGAGTTCTTCTCATCCTATACTCTAGTAACTTCTAGTTTTGTAAGAATAGGAAATGAAGTTTGATCAAAAGTTTTCAGAATAGGAGATGTGTATCTAGAAATGGAAAATGGCACAATATTAATCTCGAAGGATGTCAAGCATGTTCCAGATATTCACTTGAACTTGATCTCTGCAGGCAAACTGGATGACAAAGGTTTTGGCAACACCTTTAAAAATGGCCAATGGAAACTCATCAAAGGTTGTTTGGTGGTTGCTAAAGGTAAAAAGTACTATACTTTGTATATTCTACATGCAAATCTCTCCAAAGACATGGTGAATGTAGTGGAGAAAGAGAGTACAGTTGAGTTGTGACATAAGAGAATTGGTCACATGAGTGACAAAAGAATGACTATGTTGGCCAAGAAGAATGTGCTATCTGGAATAAGTCAAGTGCATTTGCAGAAATTGTCGATTGTCTTGCATGAGAATAACACTTTTGAGCTGGTGAAGTTGCCTGAAGGCAAGAGAGCTTTGAAGAATAAGTGGATGTTCATGATCAAGCACGAAGAATACAGTCTCCAGCCATGATTCAAAGTTAGACTAGTTGTTATAGGGTTCAACCAAAGAAAAGGTATTGACTTTGCTGAGATTTTCTCAAAAGTTATGAAAAAATTTAGTTTGATTTTAGATAGAGCAACAAAGATAGAGAAAGAGAGAAGTGATGCGGTATTTTAACTTTCAAATATATTTTTTATGTCATGTCACTAACTAAGAGCATGTTTGGCATTGCTATTAGAAAAAATAAAAGAAACTTTTTTTCATATGTGATTATAGATTTTTTTTAATATAACTTTTATAAGTAAAAAATTATTATTAATAAAATCTTGAAAATAATTTTTTTACAAAATCAAATTTTTACTCATAAAACTCACATTAAAAAAATTATAATTAATTAGGAGAATCAAAATCAGATTTTTTCAATGGCAATACCAAACATGCTAAATACATGCTCTATTTTAAAAACTAATGGGACTGACTTTTGAGATAAAGGGTAAATAGTTGGTAGAGTTTCAAGATACACAATGAATGCCACACACTTTAATGTCAATTAATGAAAAGTTCGTACGTGATAATTAAAATTTAATAGCTTTTTATAAGTGAAAAGGCGATAAATGAAAAGAAAATGCATAAAAATGGAATTTGAGGTCATACTGTATTTTTGTTTGAGGTCACCATTTTTTGTTTAATGACAATGTTTGAGATCATCATTAATTTTTTATTTGACGCTCCAAAATTCAATACTTAAGTTATCGTGCCGGCGATACATGTTCGGAGAAATTTTGTTCTTTCTTTATATTTTTGGTATTTAAGTCCCTTTTAATGGTGTTTCTTTAAAATCAATCAATATATATTATTAATTACAGTATCAACATTAATTTTAAATCATTACTTATCGTTTGTCAAATAGTTGTATATAATATTGTCACATATTATTATTTTATATTATGTAATAAAAAATTACCATATTAAAAATTTTTATATAAAAAATTGATTGCTATATAAAAATATTTTTTAAATAGAAAATTAAAAAACTGAAACAATAAAAATTCTAAATAGATAGCTAAAATCATATAAAAAAATTTTGACTAGAAAATTAAAAAATCTAAAAAGTAAAAATTCTAAATAATTTCTAAATAGTAAATTAAAAAACCTAAAAATTAAAAAAATTATTTAAACAAGAAACTCAAATTAAAATTAATTCTTTTTATTGTTCAAAAATGTAAGTATGTAAGAACTAACAACATTATAATAGATTGTCAGAAATTATTTTGTTAAACTTTAATAAATTTTCTCTTAAAATCATATTACATTAGATTGAATTTATGAATCAATAAACAATTAACATATGAATCAATAGATAATTTTTTATTATAATTATCTTATATATATGTACATAATTTATAATCATTTATTAATTTTATTTTTTATTATGAAATACTTATATTGTTTATTTGATTGATTATTAGAAATTTACTTCATTCAAATTTAATAATTTTTTTCTTGAAGCCGTATTGCATAAGTTATAAATTAATAGACAACTTTTATTACAATTATCTCTATATATGATTATAAATTTTAAGAAATCTATTTTATTATTTTATTTGCTTGATAACAATTTTTATAAAATAATAATTAATCATCTAATTAATTAAATAGTTGTTTAATAAAAATAATATTAAATTTATTTAAAATTTATTATTATAATCATATCATGTAATATATGGACTTCCAATTAGTATAAATTATAGTTGGTAGTTTGAAACGTAAGTATCATTTTTTAGGTTAATTATCGGCACATACCACCCAGTCAATTGGTAATTTTTTTTTTTTTTACCAAAGACTTTCATTGGAATGCATACTAAGTGGAAGGAAAAAAAAAAAATCTATGGTCTTAAGCGTGTGTAAGGTGTCTTGTAAGTGCTGGCTTCTATTCTACATCTTATTCACTTCTCTAGCGTCGTTACCGTCTGTTTGGAAGAATGGACTGCAAAGTAAGATTTTTTAAAATAACAGTAAAATGTAAGTAAAAGTTAATTATTTTATTTTATTTTATTTAAAATAAAGGTAAAATAAAGTATAGTTTATAATTTATTTTATATAATTAGAAAGTAAGTTTAATGAAGATTTTATATTAAAGTTATTAAAATATGATCTTGATATAAATAAATATATAAAAAGGTTTTTTTAAAAATAGATAAAGAGAAGATAAAAAAAAGATAGAAAAGTTAAAATAGTTAAAATTAAATAAAGTAAAAAAAGAAAACTTTCCTCTTTAATCTACCAAATTGATGGATTAAAAAAATAAAAATTTTTAAATTTTTAAAAAGCTTATACTATAATGGGAATTAATCTCAATCCAAACAAGGGATTAATGTATTTAGCTGGAAGGAACATATTTATATTATAATTTTCCATTTAGGTAGATAAGTGAAAAAGGAGGTTCACATTTATCTGCTACTTCAACTAGCAAACGAGCTTTATGATTTTTTTTTTTCCGTGACATAAAGTACTCTTATTTATTAAATATTTTGTTGACCATCCATATTCCTTAAATAAAATTCTTTTGCCTTATTTTGTAAATTACCCCTGGTTGGGGGACTATGGGTGTAAATAAGTTAATATTTTAATTGCATACTGTTTTTTGAATTGTTGCGTCGTTGATTATTTCAAATATTTTATCCTCATTGTAATTTTCATATACTGCCATGGCTATACCGTTTGTAACTTCCCCACCATGAATATATCATTTTTCTTCCTTCTGCTCTTTCTTCTTCCTCTTGTCAATTCCGTTAATTTCAAAATAACTCGCTTTGATCCTGATGTAATTGGCATTCTTTATCAAGGTGATGCAGCACCTTCAGCTGGTGTGTTGGAGCTACCTAATAGATATACTTATACGTGCCGTGTTGGTTTGGCCTCCCATGCTGAACGGGTCCAGCTTTGGGACTCCCGTACAGGGCAGCTTTCAGACTTCACAACCCATTTCTCCTTCGTCATCGACACCCAAGGTCTTTCAAACTACGGCCATGGACTAGTCTTCTTTCTTGCTCCTGTTGAATTTCATATCCCAATGAATTCTGCTGGTGGATTCTTAGGTCTGTTTAATACCTCAACGCTTGACAACCCTTCTCAGAATCAAATCGTTATGGTGGAGTTTGATTCATTTCCGAATCCGGAATGGGATCCTAAGCCTCTAGTTGAGCATGTTGGTATTAATAACAATTCTCTTGCTTCTGCTATATACACTCCTTGGAATGCTAGCTTTCATAGCGGAGATACTGCTGATGTTCGGATTACTTATAATGCTTCTACCAAAAATTTGAGTGTGTTCTGGACTTACCAAACCACTTCAAATCCTCAGGAGAAATCTAGTCTCTCTTACATAGTTGATCTCAGAAACACCTTACCAGAGCAGGTTATCATTGGCTTTTCAGCGGCAACAGGTTCGAATCTAGAAAGAAATCAACTTCTGTATTGGGATTTCAGCTCCAATATGGATGTCAAGCATACAGAAGGAAACAATGCAAAGAGAACCAGAATCATAGTTGGTGTTACAGTTTCAGTATGTGTTCTAGCAGTCACGGCGATCGCAGGTGTTTTTGTTTCATGGAGGAGGAAACAGATGATGTTGACCAGGAAAAGAGCAACAGAGAGAATGAACTTGACGTCCATCAACAATGAAGATCTCGAAAGAGGAGCAGGACCAAGAAGGTTTTCTTATGAAGATCTTGTTTCAGCCACCAATAACTTCTCAAGTGAAAGGATGCTTGGCAAAGGAGGGTTTGGTGCTGTTTACAAGGGATACTTAATGGATCTAGATACGGCAATTGCTGTGAAGAAAATTTCAAGCGGGTCCAGACAAGGTAAAAAAGAGTATATTACTGAGGTGAAAACCATAAGCCAAATGAGACACCGAAATCTTGTGCAACTCTTGGGTTGGTGCCACGATAAGGGTGAGTTTCTACTCGTATATGAGTTCATGCCAAATGGTTGCCTTTATTCTCACCTCTTTGGCCACAAGAGTAGTCCTCTTACCTGGGCTGTAAGGTACAAGATCTCACTTGGGTTGGCCTCAGCTTTACTCTATCTTCATGAAGAATGGGAGAAATGTGTGGTGCATCGAGACGTCAAATCCAGCAACGTATTGCTAGACTCAAATTTTAATGCCAAGCTTGGCGATTTTGGGCTAGCTAGGCTTATGGACCATGAGGTTGGTCCCCAGACAACAGGATTGGCAGGAACGTTAGGATATTTGGCTCCAGAATATATAAGCACAAGAAGGACTAGCAAAGAATCTGATGTATACAGCTTTGGGGTCGTTGCATTAGAAATTGCTAGTGGAAGAAGGGCAACTGATCATATTCAAGAGGAAAATGAAATGAGCTTGGTAGAATGGATGTGGGAACTTTATGGACGAGGGACACTTCTTTTAGGTGTTGATCAGTCACTCCATATGGAATTTGATGAGAAACAAGTTGAGTGTTTGATGATCGTTGGATTATGGTGTGCTCACCCAGATCGTCATCTCAGACCATCTATAAGACAAGCAATTCATGTCTTAACTTTTGAAAGAGCAATCCCGAATCTACCAGCTAAAATGCCTGTACCTATGTATGCACCTCCACCATCTTCCAGCTCCTGTGAACCTTCCATAACTAATTCCAGTCTTCAAGTCGGCCGCTGAAGAAAGAACTAATTCCGTTCTGTGCATTTTTCAGTTAGTGGTGTTCTTTTTTTTTTTTTTTTTTAAGTATATTACTAATAGTGGTAGTAGTGTTACATTTTGTTACATATTTCAATATTGTATTTTGCTTGGATTGGCTTAGAGAAGAGTCATTTTGAGCAAAATTTAAGAATTTTTAACTGCTTAAATGATAATAATAATAATAATAATAATAACAACAACATAGTTTGGTGTCAAGAGTGTCAAGTTATAAGTAATATGAAGTTAAATGGAAAAAAAAAAATTAGGGGTGAGTCAAATAATTGAATAAAAATTAAGTACTTGTTTTATGTAAGACTTAAAGTTCAAACGTTGTCCTACTTGAATGGAATTGCGGAGCTGTCATGGTCCAACCTCTTTTTATTACTTTTTACAGTTTTTCTAAAGCCGAATCAATTAGTGGATTAATCAGTTCGGCAATTCTTAGATCGAATTTAATTGATTTAATAATAAATAAATTAAAAAATTATTACAATAATTTAATAAATTAAAAATATATTTTAAAAAATAAATTATATGTATAATAATAAAAAATAAAAAATTTAGAATTTGATTCAAAATTAATTAAATTAATCAATAACCTAATTTTTTTATGTAACTAATTTAACCAAATTTTAAAATATTTATTATTTGTAATCATATAAGCTTCACATATTTTTTTTTTTATTTTGCAAATAAAGCGTTTCAAACGTCTTTTTTTTTCTCTTTTTTTTTTTTTTTTTTTTTTTGTGTGTGAGGTAAAGCTAGATTTCATTAATAAAGAAGCAATTTGACATCAGATGCATGAATATCCAATGCGTACACAGGAAGAGTATTGATCCACACTGCATGTCTCGTAGAGGACCTAGCAAACTTTGCCAAAACATGCGCCACTTGGTCGGCCTCTCTCTTTATGTGTGACAAATGGACTTAAGCTGGTAACAAGGACCGTGAGTCTCGCAAAATGATACCAAATTGCGTACGCCCACTAGCTAACTCACGAAGCTGTTGGACCAGAACCAGGTTATCAACTTCGACCATATCCACTGACCATGCAAATCCCTTGGACCAACGCAAAGCCTCACGTAAAGCAACGCCCTCCACGCACTCAACAGAAGCAAACCCAGGCAAAGGAGCGGGCATAGCCGCCTTTATCTCTCCTCCATAACCTCGAATCACAGCCCCAACCGCAGCCCTACCCCTATCTGGGTCCATGGCAACATCAACATTCATTTTCAGGAGGCCAGGACCTGGACACTGCCAAACTTCGATGCTTGAGCCCCATTGCACCCTCCTTGTAACCTCCGTTCATTAGTCTAATTGGTTAGCACCTCCGTGAATTGCTGTAGTGAAGAAACAGCTTGCTGTGCCACAGTTCTTGGAAGACAAATCTCATTGTTCCACACTTTGCGATTTCGACTCCACCATATTGCATCAACTAAAGCCAAAAAAAATGCTCTATCCACATTAGACACTTCTTCAAACACTCTGAAACCACTCCTTGTTTGCGTTTCCCGCTGCATTGTGGACAACATTACAAAGGAGAGAGGCATTCCAACAAGCTTGACTAAAGCCACACAATTTAAATAAATGCAGGTTAGTTTCCTCCTCCAGTCCACATAAAGGGCATTGTGGATTAATATCCACATGTTTTGAGAGCAAGTTTGTTCGAGTAGGAAGATACCCCGACACCAATTTCCATGCGGTGAAGATCTGCCTTAAAGGCACCTTAACAGCCCACAAATCCTTCCAAAATTCAGCAAAAATGGAACCGGATGAACCCATTGTACTACTCTCTTCCATTGCTAGCCAGTATCCAGATCGGACTCTGTATAAACCATTCCCAGTGTAAAACCATCCTTGGTGGTCCGGGGTTTTTATTAAATTGGGTGTTTGAAAAAAATATATATATTTAATGAAGTGGGTGATTTTGAAAATTATTTATGAAAATGAAGTGTTTTATTGTTGGTCCTCTAATCAAAATAGTGGATCAATAGATGAAAAATATTTTTTTATGAACTTTTTTATTTGTCCGCTAGTTATATTAGAAGATGAGAAATTTTTTTTATTATTTTATATTTATCTGCTAGTTCAAATAAGAGACAAGTCATTTTATTTATTATTTTATGCTTGTCCACACTCTAAACTAGCGGATAAACTAATTTTCTAATTTTTTTTGTTTGTCCTCTAATTGAACTAGCAACCGGGCTATTAATTTTGCCATGGTAATAATTATTGTTGCCCAACATTGTATACGACTAATATACAACAGCATAGTGTATACCCTATACAATTGTTTGTATACAATATATGAACCCATTGTCTATGTATTTTTTTATTTATTATTTTATATGAATATGTATAATTATAATAATTATATTATATTTATCATATTAAAAAGTTTATGACTATACCATATTAATATATTTTATAATTAATAATATAAATATAATATTAATAATTGTATAATATTTTATGATATTTGTGTATTATTTATTTATTTATTTAAATTTTATTTTTTATTGAATTTTATATTTAAATTTAATTTGTATTTATTTTATATATGATATAATTTAATAATTTAATGTTATACAAATCAATGTAATTTATTTTAATTAATAATATAATTAATATAATAATAATATAAGTAATATAAATATAATATTATTAATATAATAAATTATTTTATTTTAATTAATAAAATAATATAATAAAGTGTGAAATTAATATATTAATATATAATTTTTATATATTAAACTATTTTATTGATAATAATAATTATCAATAAAATTATTTTGTTATATATTAATTATATATTAGTATTAATAATATAATAATATTATTATGGTATATAAATGATTACAATATAAAAAAATTACATATATATAAATTAATATATAGAAATATTAATATATTATTAATTATATTTTAATATGTTATCTCGATATAATATAATTATTGAAAATTAAAATAATTAATTATAAATAAAATTATAGCAATAAATTATGATATAAAATTAAAGCAATTAATTATAAATGAAGAGTTAATTATCATAATAAAAAATATGTTGAGATAGTCAATGATTCTGATTAGCAATTAACATTATTTTGTTTCTTTGTATAAAAGATTGTCTTGGTGTGTACAGATCATAGTGTATATATAAAGATTGTATAGGCAGATTTCTAGGGAGCTAATTGGGGTTCTCATCACTATATATACTCTGTATTTTTACTTATTTGAAATCATTAAAAAAATATCAATTCTTCATCCTTGTTAAGATGGTATCAGAGCCAAGCAAAGTTCTGTAAAATCTTGCAATCCAAGCCCAGAAATTCACCCTTTTTATTTCACATCCGAAAAAGACAAAATCCAAAAATTCCAAATTACCAAAGATCACCAAATCAAAACCAAAAACACATCCAACAAACAAATCAAATTCCAAACCACAAAAACTCATACCACGATACTACCTAAAGAACATAGAAAATGAGTAAACAAATTGATACCTCAAGAACCAAATCTATTCCAATTCTTGTTCAGCCGGAGGGTGCTTTTAATGCAGGTATCCTTCTTACATAAACAAATTATGATGCATAGTCCCAATTAATGGAGATGCATCTTGCTGAACGAGAAAAACTCTCATATATCATGGGCAAAAATGATCCACCTGCTGTATCTGACAAAGAATATGAAAAATGGTAACCTGAAAATCAAAAGGTGAAACGTTAGCTCTTGATGTCCATGTCTCCTGACATCATGAAGCGCTATCTCCGTATTTCCACTGCCATGAAATTTGGAATACTATATCCAAAGCCTTTATATGATGGTAATGATGAAATGCATGTTTATTCATTGCATCAGAAGGCTTTCTCAGCCAAACAAGGTGCCAAATCATTCTCAGTCTATTATGGAGAGTTAACCGAAATCTTTCAGGAACTTGCCCATTGTGATAAAGTCATCATGAAGGATCCTGATGATGTTACAGCATATCGACAGTCTGTTGAGCGAATTCGAGTACACATATTTCTTGATGAGTTCGATAAAGGTTTCGATCAACTCCGAAGGGAAATTTTACGTCATGAGCCACTCCTAAATCTGGAAGAATGTTATTCCTTAGTCCGTCGTGAGGCCATACGATCTACCACACTGACTGATGACATGGAGAAACATGAAGCTTCCACTATGATTTCTCACAATTAACCCAACTAGACATCACAAGACTGACCCAAATCCACCAATCTTAAGAATTCCAACAGCTCAGACAAACCTTCATACAAACGCATTTATTGCAATCAGACGGGGCTTTCAAAAAGTCGTTGCTTTGAACTTATTGGATATCCAGATTGGCGGGGCCCAACACGACATCGAAATTCCAAACGGTCTTCTACTGTAGCAATTGTTCAAACAAAGACAGACAACGATGCTCCTAAGTCATCAGCACTGGTAACCACTACAAACACTGAAGGTAAGGTCTTGAACACTTTTGCACCTGTTTTGGATAATGAATGGATAATTGACTCGGGTGCCACTACTCATATGACACGTGATGTTAGACAAGTCTCTACCATTAACCCATCCTCACAAAGTGGCGTCTCTACTGCCAATGGTAACACTACCACGGTTATTGGGGAGGGGTCATCACATCTCACTAATACATTACATCTTGATTTTGTCCTAGTTGTTCCTTCCTTAAATCATAATCTTCTGTCAATATCACAAATCACTGCCACCTTATATTGTGTTGTTATTTTTTGTCCTGATTATTGTGTGATTAAGGATATTCAGACTTGGCAAACGATTGGATATGGTGTTAATAAAGGGAAACTATATTATTTGGATTTGGATTCAAGAACTTCCAACAAATTATAACAGGATTTAGTAGCAGATGGTACCGGTCCATTAAAGAGGACAATTAAGATCTACTTTGGCATCGGCATTTGGGACATGCCTCATTTGGTTATTTAAAAAGGTTATTTCCTAGCTTGTTTGTGAATTTAGACATCTCTACTTTTAAATGTGATGCGTGTGAACTTGCTAAAAGCCATCGAGCTTCATTTCCTTTGATTTTAAATAAAAGTCCAGTTCCTTTTATGGTTATACATTCTGATGTTTGGTGACCGTCCAAAGTTCCTACACAGGGCGGGTCACGTTGGTTTGTTACCTTTATAAATGATTGTACGAGGATGACTTAGTTATGTTTGATGAAATCCAAATCTGAGGTTAATTTACTATTTCAAAAGTTTGTAACTCCATTCATACATGGTACAATGCTAGAATACAGGTGTTACAAAGTGATAATGGCGAGGAATACCATTGTTCCGAACTACAACAATTTCTGGAATCTAAGGGCTCAATTCATCAAACCAGTTCTTTGAATACACCACAACAGAATGACATAGCAAAACGTATGAATAAGGACTTGTTAGAAGTTGTTAGAGCTTTGTTAATCGAAGCTCACATGGCATTATGTTATTGGGGCGAAACACTTCTCTCTACAGCATATTTGATCAATTGTGTTCCATCTCACTCTATCAACTTCCAAACACCTTTCCAAGCCCTTACAGAAGCTGTTGTGGCTCCCACAGTCCCAAACCTGCCTCCTTACGTCTTCGGATGTGTAGCCTATACTCACCTTCATAAACAACAGTACAGTAAGTTAATGCCTCGAGCCTTAAAATGTTGGATATGCTACTTACCAAAAAGGATATAGATGTTATTATCCTCCCACTTAATGCATGTTTATCACTATGGATGTTGTATTTCATGAAGATATTATGTATTTCTCTAAGTCTGACTTTCATGAGGAGTCTCTTAAGGAAATTCAGACTCTTGTATATAACCTTGAGGAAGACCTGATTACAATATCTGATCAGAATGTAGTGAGTCAGCCTAGTAATTCAAATGGTGGTCCTTTACAAAATGACACAATAAATGCAGATGTGGGTAACCTAGATTTAAGTGGGAGTGAGCACATAGTAATCCAAGATACATCTGAATTTAAGACTGAATCTCTCCCAATTGATACACCAAACCAATTATTGTCTGATAGTGTTTCTTATATAGAATCAGAGTCGTCCAGGAGACAGTTACCAGGTCTCACCAGAGGTATTCCAAAACCCACATATGAAACTCAATTGTCTAGTAAAAAAATATCCTATGAACCATTATATGTCTACACATCTCTTGTCTAAAACAAATCACTCATTTTCAATCAATTATTTATTGTATCTATTCCTAAAAGTGTGCAGGAAGCCTTAACTGGTTCAAGATGGAGAGCCGCGATGAATGAAGAGATGGCATCTTTACAAAAAAACCAAACTCGGGAGCTTGTTGATTGTCCCACGGGAAGAAAAAAAAAACCAATTCGGTGTCGATGGATCTTCACTGTGAAATATAAAGTTGATGGTACAATTGAATGCTTTAAGGCAAGATTGGTGGCCAAAGGATACACCCAAGCTTATGAAATTGACTACACAGAAACGTTTGCACCTGTAGCTAAAATCAACACAGTTCGGGTTTTGTTATCCTTAGTTGCAAATCTTGATTGGCCATTACAACAATTCGATGTGAAAAATGCATTCTCACATGGTGAATTATCGGAATAAGTTTACATGGATCTCCCACCAGGGTGCATGATAATAGAGAGACAAAATCAAAAGGTGTGCAGGTTGAAGAAATCACTATATGGATTAAAACAGTCACTCAAAGCTTGGTTCGGACGATTCACCAAATCCATGACAACCTTTAGTTACAAGCAAAGTAATTCAGACCATACATTATTTTTAAAGAAACAGCATAGGAAAATTATTGCACTCATTACATATGTGGATGACATGATCGTCACAGGCAACGATCCACAAGAAATGAAAGCTTTACGAAAGTACTTATCTGGGGAATTTGAAATGAAAGACTTAGGTCCCTTAAAATACTTTCTGGGAATTGAAGTATCTCGATCCAGTAAAGGGATTTTTTTTTTTATCTCAAAGGAAGTATGCCTTAGATCTATTACAAGAAACTGGTATGTTAGCCTGCCACCCAGCTAACACTCCAGTAGAAGAAGGTCTGAAGTTGTGTGTTGAGTCAAACCAAGTACCGGTGGACAGGGAGAGATACCAGAGACTCATTGGGAGATTGATGTACTTAGCTCACACAAGAACAGATCTTGCCTATGCTCAAAGTATTGTTAGTCAGTTCTTGCATAACCCTGGTGAATAACATATGAATGCAGCCATGCGTATTCTAAGGTATTTGAAATCTACCTAGGAAAGGGAATTTTATTCTCCAAAAATTCAAATAAAAAATATTGAGGTATTAACGGATGTTGATTGGGCTGGAGCAATTGACAATAGGCGGTCAACTTCGGGATACTTTATCTTTGTAGGTCGGAACGTGGTTACGTAGAGAAGCAAGAAACAAAACGTTGTTGCATGATCTAGTGCAGAAGCTGAGTATAGGAATTTGTGAAGCTTTGTGGCTGAAATTTCTCTTATAAGATCTAGGCTACTTCCCAGAGCAACCAATTAAACTATATTGTGACAACAAAGTAGTATGTGATATAACCCATAATCTAGTTCAACATGATCGTACAAAGCATGTTGAGGTAGATATGTTCTTCATTAAGGAAAAACTAGATGAAAAGGCTGTGAAACTGCCAAAGATTCGATCAGAAGATTAGTTACCTGATATCCTTACCAACGGAGTATCCAGTCGGGTGTTCCCAAAGTTCTTAGACAAGTTGGGTATATATGATATTAATGCACCGAGGGGGAGTGTTGAGTAGTCAATGATTCTGATTGGCAATTAACATTATTTTGTTTCCCTGTATAAAAGATTGTCTTGGTGTGTGCAGATCACAGTGTAAATATAGAGATTTTATAGGCTGATTTCTAAGGAGCTAATTGCGGTTCTCATCCCTATAGAGAAAGCAATATGTGAAATAAATATGAGTTGAAAGAAGACAGCGATCTTCAATTTATGTCCACCTACTAGCCTTTTGAAATGACAAAAGCCTAGTACACACAAGCTGCAATTGCAGCTTGCAACAACATTTTTTTTTTTTTCCTTAGTCCGCTGGTTGGTCTAGAAGATAGCTTCTTATTTTTTACTTTTTGATTGTCCCAATTTTTGAGCAACGGATCAAAAAAGAAACAAACTTTCCTGCTGGTCTGACACTTATACCAACAAAAAACACCTTAAATTCATAAATATTTTTCACTCTAATCCATTTCATTAAATATTTTTTTCAGATACCCAATTTAATAAAAAGCCCATGTTGGTACTTATTCGATGCAAACGCAAGCCAGATTGCTAGGATGAGTTCTACATCCCTCGCCACATAAATAATATGACCAGCTCTTCATTCCAAACCCTCTAACTTATCAAATCAGATATTGCGGTAAGCGCACAAGCCTACGATCGAGGTGTTAATACCAGAAAAGAATTAGGCATAGACAACCACTGATCCTCCTAAATATTAGTACTCTGATCATCCCCCACACACCAAATCAAACCTCGTTTTAACAATGGCAGGGCAGCACATATGCTTCTCCAACAATGACTAGGAGATCGAGTTTCGTCCACACTTGCCTGTAAAACACTCAAACCAGGATAATATCTAGATTTAAGAATTCTGGCTCTTAGCGAAGAATCATTAGTAAGAAGGCACCAACATTGTTTTGCTAACATTGCTAAATTAAACTCCTTTAATCTCCTAAAACCCAATCCCCCTTTATCCTTGGACATACATAGCTTATCCCATGTCGTCCAATGAATTTTCCTCATTTCGTCCCTGTCGCCCCACCAGAAAGAATTCATGAGTTTTTGGAGCGCATTTGCTGTCGATATAGGAAGTTGGTAAACATTCATCATGAAAGCCGACAATGCATGGATAACTGCTTTGATCATAATTTCCTTCCCCCCTGTAGACATGGTCCTACCCCTCCAAGATGAAAGCTTCTGTCAAGCCTTATCTCGCAAGTAGCCAAAAGCGAATCGCTTCAACCGACCAATTACAGATGGAAGCCCCAAATAAGAGCCATTAAAAAAATTGGACCCTATTCCCAAAGGTACAGTATAAGCACTTCGTCGCCTCTGAGATACATATGAAGAAAAGAAAGTATTCTATTTAGTTGAATTAACTAATTGCCCTGAAGCTGCCTCATACAGCCTCAATATTCTTAGCAATTCACTGGCTTCCTCCGGCTTGGCTTTTGAAAAGACCAGACTGTCATCCGCAAAAAAATATGGGAAATGTTTGGGCCTGTAGTAGATGGTTGAATTCCATGGATCCTCCCTCTTCATGAGCTTGGGCCAGCATTTCCAACTAAGCCTCAGCACAAAGAATAAAAAAGTAGGGCGAGAGAGGATTTCCCTGACGGACTTCTCGCTGAGGAGTGACTTTCCCAACCTCCACACCATTAAGCATAATGGAATACCAGACTGAGGTAACACACCGCATAATCAAATCAACCCAAGAACTCCAAATCCAAAAGTTGTGAGGACACACTGAATGAAACTCCATTCCAGTCTATCATAGGCTTTAGCCATATCTAAAAAACCAGTACTTTGGACACCAATTTATAGACCACGTTGCATAAACTGAAAGGCCGCAAATCAGACATCGGGACAAGGTTATCAACTTTTGTAATAAGAACAATATTAGTGTGATTAAAATTTACAGGAAAAGCTCCTCCATTTAATACATCAAGGCATGCATTCGTAATATCCAACCCAATAATATTCCAAAAGTTTATGTAAAAAGAAACTGTTAAGCCATCTAGTCCCGAAGCTTTTGATGAATCCATCTGTGATAAAGCCTGCTTAATTTCCTCAGGTGCAAAAGGCTTCAGAAGTTGTGAATTTTGCGAGCCACTAACCTTTCTTGTCACACCTGCTAACACGACCCGGCTCACCTCCACATCAGTTACCCACTTGTTATCTGCATCAAACAACCCCCGCAGTAAATTAATTCGTTTATTTGCGAGGATGCACAATGGAAGAAACTGTTATTCTTATCTCCTTCCCTGAGCTACTGAACACATGCTCTGTTTCCAATATATCTCCTCCTTAGCTATAAAAGAGTCCATGTGTGAAATCAAATTCATAATCTGTTCATAACCGTTATCAAGTAGGGCAACATTTTTCAAGGCTGAAATAAGAGATTGACAAGTGTTAATCTCACTTGTCAACATTTTGTAATGAGATTAGCCCCACACATGCAACGCATCAAGACAAAGATTAAGCCTTTGCTTTATAGAACCTCTGCCAATGCCACGTGACCATGCTTCTCCACTTGGCCTACATACTCATCATTCTCCAACGAAAGTTGTTCAAATTTACGTCTCCTATAAGCATGGCGGTGATGGACTCAGGCATTACAACTCAACAATAAAGGACAATGAGCCCTACCCGTTGCATGTAAATGATTAACCCGATAATGCAAAAACTTTTCGACCAAGTCACCATTCGCAACAAACCTATCCAATCTCTCCTCCACCAACTCACTTGAACCCCTACCCCGCTCCCAAGTAAATTCATAGCCACTGTAACCCAAGTCTGAAAGTGCAGAGTCATCAAATACTTCTCAAAAGTCAGTGACTAAACTAGTAGGATGATCACCGCCCCTCATTTTCTCATGCTCAAATAACAATTCATTGAAGTCCCCTCCTATCAAGCAAGGGAGTGAGTTAGCTGTAGATAATAGGCGAAGAAGCGCCCACGAATCCCTCCTTTTGTGCCTATGAAGGTTTCAACAAAACCCTGTGAATCGCCATCCATCATAACCATTCAAATCAACCTTAACATCAATATGGAAATTAGTAGGACAAGATGTTTATATTGACTTCATCAGTCCACATAATACGCAACCCAACAGAATTACTAGAGGAAGCCACTAGGCATGGCAATGGGGCGGAGGCCACCCATTTGATGGGAAAAGTTATAATTTATTATAATATAAAAGAAAAATATTTTATGCTATAAATTAATAAATACATAAAAATATATAATTATACACAAAATATTTATATATATGTATAATAAATATAAAATATACATATAATAAATACAAAAATATATAATATTCCGGCAGGTCCAATGGGCCGCTGATAATTGATCCACAATATTAGCTACAATAGGCCCAACTGGAACTAAAACCCTGGAGTCCAAAATAGGGCCATTATGATTGGATTGCATGAGCTCTTGTCCCATGTGACCAGTATTAATTGTTCTATGGGCCTGTTTCAGATCAACTTTATCTTGCCCTCCCACCTTATCTGCTAGTGATGTGAGTTCCAACTGCAATCCCTATTGTTTTGGCCGTCGTTTCAGTCTTTGCCTTAGGTAGGAGATTTTCAATCTGCAACCAAAATAAGGTATGAGTCAACGGGTCACAGCCACCTCTCCATCATATCTAACCAAAACTAACAGTTGTTGATTAAAAGTCCAAGGTCCATTATTAAGAACTCGAAATAAATCTATTTGCTCGTTTTTCTTCTTTCTTTAACAAGTCGTTAACTAATACGCCACACAAATTTTTACTTAATATTATATATAATTTTTATTTAAAGTTTTTAAATTAATTTTATATTTTATCATTAATTTTTAAGATATAAATTTATCAAGATATTTTTAATAGTTGATATGTAAAAAAACTATTCCATTAACTTTTTATATTTTCATAAATTTAATCTTACTATAAACTATATATGATAGAGAAATTAATAATTACTTATAAGGTGATTCTTTTATTAAAAATTTCAGAGATATATAATATTTTATATTATATTGAAATTAATTAATATCTATTTTTATAAAATTAATGTTCATATATACTAGATCTATATAGAAAAAAAGATATAAAATATTTATTCATAAATCAATAATCAAAACTTTAAATTTTTTATATGTGAAATTTTTTTCTATTTTTAAGAAATTTAATAAATTATTATTTAATTTTTATTTTAAAGATTTAAGAGTCACACATAAATAATAAATATATTAAAAAATATATATAAATAATAAACTATTTAAAATATTTTTATAGCATATCATAAGTCAAGTTATGAATATTTTAAATAGTTGATATATATATATATAAGAAAATTGCGGTAACCTTAAAAAGTTATGTTGTAATACTATAAAATGAATAATATGTTTTATTTCTATTATTGTTCATGAATACAAACTTACAAATCAAAATATCAGTCCAAGTCTAATAAATAAATAATGAGTCCAATTAATTGCACCTATAAAAATTCTAATATGATAATTAAATTTCTTCTAGCATCATCTCATAGATATCAAAATAAATTAAATTTAAGTATACATAATTATTAATCAATATAATAATCTTTTTATATATTGTCTAATTTATTTACAAAGTATGAGATGCTTCCTTGCTTATATTCAATTTATATTAAATTAATGGATTTTGTACTTTAATTCTAAGATTTGTATAATAATATATTGAATATGTATTGTACTTAGTATATTTTGATTGAATATGACTATTAGTATATACTTCATGATTATTTATTAAATGTATAGCACTTAATCAAAGAGATATATATTATACCTATGAATGATTTAGTTGCAATAGTTTAATTTATATTGTTATAGTATAAGCATGATTACTATGTAAATTTATAATCGTGTAAAGCAAAAATGAGCCCATATTGATCTGTTATGCTTGTATCTTCTAAAAATATTATCTAAAAATTAATTTATAAATATGGTTACTATATCTTTTAAGTATTTTATAGGTACATAAAAAATTATAAATTAGAACAAATGTATTTTAATTTAATTATGTATATTGCAATATCTACATATATATTACATATGGTAAAATTCTATGGGATATATTTATTAGGTAATTTGTATCCGTATTCATCAAATTATAACATGAATTTTATGATGGTCATAAAATTGATTTTCATAATGAAAGTCATTAAATTAGTATAAATATTTCAGATGAATTTTTTAGTGAATAAAAATCTAATTCATCCATGAATTTTTTTTAAAAAAAAAATGTGTATCAGTCTAATCTAATTTTTTTAATTAATTTAAATCATACACTAAAATTTAAGGGTTATTTAAATCTATAATTAATAAATATAATTTTGCATATTTAAATTAATATATTTATTAAAAATATAAAAAATCAAAAACCAAAAAGTCTTTTTTTTTCCTCAAATATATATGCACAATTTCATATGTTAGTAATAAATACTTTGGATTTTTTTAAAAAAAATTCTTATATTAGAATTCAATCTCTTATATTCTTCAACTTGAGATTTAACAATTTATTTCTAAAAAAGCTAAATTATTCTAGATGTTTTTTTTAAATATTAATTTTATATATCAAAGTAATATTATTACATATTTATTATTTTATTCTTTTAATAATAAATTATATATTTTTGCCACTTGTAGTCATATATATTTGAAAAATGCATCTTTCATATTGATTTAGTGTATTTAAAAGAATAAATTTTTCTAAATGCTAGTCTCTAAAATCAAACTAAAATAAAAGAAGAACATAAAATATTTAGAAATAATATATTGTCAATAAATAAAAATTAAACTCATAATATATCTTTCATATTTGACATGTAACATTAGAAATGTATCAATTGAACTACTTATCAATATGTTATAGTCATATATCAATCAGGTGAAATATCATTTTATGGTTAAGGCATAAATGAGTCACTTATCTTCAATTAAACCACTTATTCTATGCTTACATATTTTAATCAATAAAAATAATAAATTTTTTAAAAAAAAATTATGAAAAATATTAAAATAAATATGAGATTGAATATGAAAGATTATGAGATGACGATGTTGTCAAAATATAAATAATTAGAGAAAAGAGATCTTAATAGAAAAAAAAATGACCTTTTTGCATATTAATTGTTTTATATTTTTAATAAACTTATGATTTAAAATATAATTTTATTATTTTATTTTTTAGTTTAATTAGCTCTTGAATTTGAGCATAGGAGTAAAATTAACTAAAAACTAATTTGAGCTAATATATATTTTCTAAAATAGTTCTGGAAATAGTTGAATTTTTATCTATTGAAAATTTTTCATCTAATAATTGATCTAAAATACTCATACTAATTTAATGATTTTCATGATAAAAATTTAGTTATATATGATCAATAATTTGGCGCCATAATTTAATAACTACAAATATAAAATACTCTATTTGGTGATATAAATAATCATTATTTTATAACTACTGTATGAAGCAATTAAAGAAATTCTTAACTATATCAATTAAGATATATATATATATATATATATACACACACACACATTATATTTTCTATTTTTATTGAAAATAAAATTTAATAGATCCTTAAATTTAATGTTATGAATATAAAAAATA
>CATIWR010385537.1:0-11159 GCA_949677035.1 Omphalea diandra
TGTCTTATTCTGGTAGGTATACAAACAAAATTTTTATTCCTTGAGGACTAGAATAAAGAGGCAAAACATGAGAGGTAATAGAAGAAAGAGAGAGTTAATAAAGAAAGAAAGAAAGGAATAAGAAGAGGAAGAAGAAGAAGAAGAAGAAGAAGAAGAAGAAGAAGGAGAAGAGTGAGCTGCCTAAGTATGAGCCTTAAACTTATATAGTTCTAGAAAAAATGGTAAGTGATTTTATCTTCTTCCCATAAGAAACTCCTCCCTAATGACATGTTAATCATACAAGGTTAGAAAAAATTATAGAGAATTTGAGGTAGAACACATGAATGGAATTTCAAATTCAAGAGATATAGAGCTGATTATGGTGGATTTTGTTATTAGAGCAGATTTTTGTACCCATAATTTCATAATACTAGAAAAGGAATTAGGGAATGTGAAAACCATGAAAGTTGTAGCTTTATGTCCCATTTAAATTAATGTAAAACAGTTTTGCTTAATTTGATGTTTGTGAAGAACTATGACTCCTTCATTAGGGCTAGTCCACAACCTGACGAAATCTCTTCAATCTTGCTATTTTCATTTATTTTGATAATCTTATGTGCTGATTTAGACAATATTAAAAACATGAAATTTGTATGTTTATATCCCCTCTAAACGTGTACAAAGAGATATGTCTCTTTAATTATGAAATTTGTATGTTTATATCCCCTCTAAATGTATGGAAAGAGATATGCCTCTTTAATTATGAATGACGTTGAACCTAATGAAACCTGTTTCATCTCTTAGTTCTAATTTTTAAGAATTTAATGGCAATAGAATAGGAATTTAGTGATGTTCCAAACTTGAAATTTATATATTTATGTCCATTATACATGCATGTAAAATATTTTTGCCAAACACATCGTGATTGATGATATATTGCTCTTTTATTATGACTAATTCTTAATATATTGAAATCTTCTCACCTCGAGATTGATTATTTGTTTTGGTGACTTTATATACTGAATTAGACAATGTGTAAAACATGAAAAATGTTCCTCAATATGTTTTGTAAGCTTTGATAAATTATTTTTGCAATTGGATTTCTACAATTTGAGATATACCTAAGATTGTAAGACCTTACTCAGACTAAGATGACAATGAAATAAGGTAAATTTATAAAATTGACCATAAATTATATGGTGCATATTTTGGACTGAATTTTGGATATGTTGTGCCCATATATGTATATTTTAATTTTTAAAATAAAAAGGTCATTTGGATTTATGAGACAAAAGTAATTATAGAAACAACCTTTAAAGTTTATAATATTTTACTAGAGCATATTTGCATAACAAGATAAAAATCTTTATCATCATGGATTAATTTGGTGTATTGAAATAGGTCCTTGAGGCATTGAAGATAATATTAGGAATAAGTCGGGACCATCCGCTACTTATTAGCATGAAGGAAGAGGTAAGTAAATAGCTAATGGTACTAAATATGTGATTGGTTAAATGCCATGAACATAAACTCAATGGAATGAAATGTTATTCAATGAGATCATATTGATGAATTCATTGATGAAATGATTTTTATACTATTGAATTATTCATTTTCATGAGACATTGATAAATTAAGACTTGGAAATAGAAGTATGTTGTGATATGATTTGCCAAAGTTTATGGTTGTTATTATTAGTTATTATATTGCTAGAATTTTGTTGGATTTTATAGTTGAATTGTTGAAGGAATAATACTTGATGTTGTTGAATAAGCAACAAAATCTTATAGCCTATTTGGCAACAATATATGATAGCTTGTGTGGTAACAACATTTGATAGCCTGTGTAGCAATGATATTTATAGCATGTGTGGCAACCAAATATAATAGCATATGTGGCAACAATATTTGATAGCCTGGGTGACAATGATATTTATATCCTATGTGGCAACGATATATGATAGCCTATGTGGCAATGATATCTATAGCCTGTGTGACAATGATATATAATAGTCGTTATGGTAATAACATTTGATAGTATGTGTGGCATTGAAAAATAAAAATAATTTATTTCGTGCATGGATATGATTGATGAGTTATTTATATTCAAATGTTTATTTTATATTTGTGATTGAAGTATCATTATGTGTTTACTTACTGAGTATGCAAGCTCACTCCTTTGCATTAAATTTTCTTTCAGGAAGAGTGGACTAAAGATTGCATCTAGTTTGCATTTTAAAGTTGTTGTCTAGGAGTTTAATAAAGGTTGGGCTAGTATACAATCTATTAGTATTTTGGTTTATTTAGCCATGTATACTTTATTGTAAATAGCTACTATGTTGTGAAACAAGATACATGGTGTGAAAAATAATTGAAGGAAGGTCTTTTAATGACAATTGATTTGATTTCTCCATTGCTTGTTTTGCTTCCTTTTCTTTCATGTAGGGATTGAATTTTGATTTTTTATTTTTTTTTTGTTCTTGTTTTTTCTTTACAATCTTTTGCAATAAGAGAGGCAAAATGGTTAGTCCAACTGGCTTGGTTTAGGCAGTTGCACTCTTAGATACTGCTTGCTTAAAGGATATTGGGTTGATGCCATTTTTTAATATTGTCAAATAAGACCTTACAAGGGGACTCTGCCATGACTCAAGCACTAATCGAGTGGTGGATGGATAACATTCATACGTTCCATTTGCCACTAATTGAGGAGGTGACAATCACTCTCGATGACTTTACATACTTGACTGGGATCTGCTTTTTGGAGATCTCTTTCTTTCCATTGACTTGGGTGTGCACTTCCAATTAATACAACAAGATTATATCATCTAGCTCCTCGATTGCATCCCTTAGATGAAGGGGAACCTCATATTTGAGTAGTTTAGTACAAAGGTCTTAGCTTTGGATGTTGCATATGATAGACCTCATAAAGTGGTGGGCTAGCTAGCTCGTTGCTTCCTCCTATATAGCCTATAAAGGATGCTATTCGTGAACCCATCACATATGGTGAAGATCTATTTGTCACCTATGATTGAGGACCTTAGGCTCATATGCCATTTTGATTGTGCAACGACCATTTTCATTTACAAAACTCATAGCATTCATGTCCGAAAATACATATGCATAAAGGTTTTATTCATCATACATACACCATCAAACATGTATTTAATGTACATATATGTTAACTAATGTCAAGACTAGTGACCATAACTAGATCCTATCTAAATGTATGCACGTGACACAAGGAGAGAGAGAGTTGGAATTCAGGTGATGACCTGTGGTCCATGTGTCTCAATGCAAAACTCTAAGCACCAAAGTGTCCAATCCTTATTCTTCGGTATCTGAAAAATATAATTATGATTTGGTGAGTCATGACTCAATGAATGAAAATAATAATCAGATTCTTATATCACAGCCAATAATCAAATATCATCAGGATACATTACAAGTATAACATTTGACTATACAAGTGCAAGTGCAATAGATTAATTTTTGTCGTGACCATGCAAGGCAAACACTGCTCCCGGGAATTCATGTGATTCAAGTGACATTTGATTTTGTTAGCCAACATATAACAAGTGAATCATTTGATCAATAACATGTGCCAATGGGACCTATTGGTCCATCTTCCACATGATTTGCAAGTGTTTGACAAGACGGTCACAACATCCTTTTGGTTCCATGTACAAGTGCTCATTCACAAATGATATACCAAGTAATCATTAAGAGCATATGATTCTCACTTGACTTGTATCCATATGTAAAATGTAACAATTCAATCATATATACATGTAATAGAACATAATCATATCATAAAATTATCACACATACACACACATTGAATCTAATTATGGTTTTTACTCACCTTTTGATGTGACCCACCTTTATGGTAGGTTTGGTTCTCTCTCAAGGGCTTACTCAAAGTTTTAAGATCCTAACATTTGATACATATATGGTTATAAGTACATCAAAATGATTATGAATGCTTGGTATGCAACTATGGCATGATTCATGCAAGTGGACCTAGTGTTTATACATATTTTCCTTATATGGCACCAGACACACAGAAAATGTGGTGAATTTTTAAAAATTTCCCTGTTGTAGTGTCATCTCAGTCTGACTAGGTCTTATATTCCTGGGTGTATCTCAAATTGTACAAATCCAATTGCAATAATAATCTAACATATAAATTAACATTTTTCATGTTTCACTCATTGTCTAATTCAGTCTATAAAGTCATAAAAATAAAGGACCAATCTCAGGGTGAGCAGGTTTGTAACATGTTGACAAACAGTCATGATGAAGGGACAATTTCTCAACAACCATGTTGTATTTGGCAAAAATATTTCACAGGTATGTAGATCAGACATAAATATACAACTTTCGAGTTTGTACCATCATCAATTTCTAAATCTATGGCCATCAAATTCTTGGAAAATAGAATTAAAAGAAAGGTAGGGTTTCATCTAGGTACAAGGTCAGTCTCAATCAATGAGCCATATCTCTTTCCACACAACAAATCAATCAAAACTACTTTACAGGTATTTATAGGGGATATAACCCTACAAATTTCATGTTTTACATTTTGTCAAAATCAGAACATAAGGCCATCAAAATATAAGAAAACAAAAAGAATGAGGTCATCTTGGTTGGTTGTGAACCAGCCCTAATTAAGGAGTCATAACTTCTCACACACACCAAATCAAACAAAACTATTTCATATGAATTTATATGGGATATAAAGCTACAACTTTCATATTTTTCACTTTCCTAATTCCTCTTCTAGGGTTATGAAATCATGGGTAAAAAATCCTACTATAATAGTAAAATCCAACACAAACAGCTCTTGTACCCTTGGATTTCAACTTCCATCCAAGAGCTCTGCCTCAATTATTCCACAATTCTCACTAACCATGCATGATTAACATGTCATGAGAGGCTGATTTTGGTTGAGAAGAAGATAAATTAACTTACCTATTGTCCCAAAATTAGAAAATCGTAGAACTCTTTCCTAGGCAGCCCACACTTCTTCCTCTCCTTCTTCTTCTTCTTCTTCTTCTTCTTCCTTTTTTTCTTTCTTCCTTAGCTCTCTCTCTTATGCTTTAACTCACGTCTAACCCCTTAATTATGATCCTAATGGGTAAAAAATTCCATTTGGAAGCCTATTGTAATATGACAAAATCATGGTGTTGCATTCCTATTAGTTGGAAGTTCACTTTCCTCTTTTAGTCCCTCTTCTTCACTCTTTAAGCACCTTCATCCATCTACTAATTCCTAAATGCTCCTTATACTTTAAAATAAGCTCTATAACACCATTATTTATGATGCTATAACAAGCACACAATATAAAACAATTTGTCATGCAACTATACAAACTCTATATATATATTCAAATGTCCCAAATGCAATGGTGCAAGTGTTATTATCGTGTTTCTACAATTCACATGTCTAAATGATTATTTATCCAATGCACATGTTCATGTGAGATTTCATATCATTTATGCAATAATATATTCATGTGATAATGCCAATGAATATGGATAGGGATGTTACAAATTAAGCGCTTGTCTCATTGGCCTACCTACACCATTTTTTAGATTGGTGTAGTAGGGGCCAATTTTATATAGGAGACATTTGGTGCATGCTCATCGTAAGTAATCTTATTGTTGGCCCTAAGCACCAAGAAGGGGGAGGGGGTTGAATTGGTGTATAAAAATTAAAATTAGAAAGAAAGAGAAGAAATAAGATGAGAGGAACACAAGATTTATAGTGGTTCGGGTGTAATATACCCTATGTCCACTCCCCACTATCTTTCAAAGGTGTTTTCAAGCTTACACCAAACTTTTACTTATGTTTTAAAGTCTCACACAATAACCTTTACGCTTGTGTTTTTAGGCTTACACAACACCTTTTACAATTTGTGTTTTAACATGCTCACACAACAACCTCCCTTAGTGTTCTAATAGGCTCACACTATAACCTATTACAGATGGTGTTTATGCTCACACCCAATAATGACTTAAGGAATAGAAAAGAGTGAGTAGCAAAATTGCAAGAGTTTAGGTACAAAGTTATTAATTCTCTTGCATTTACATCTGTTTGGTGAGGTATTTATAGCCTCTACCCACTAAAGAGATGTTGCAATAAAACTAGTCCAAAATCATCAAAATATGCTGGACAGATTTTTGCATTAAATGCTTGACAGTCTTTTTGTGATCGCAATTATATATTAACGATGGCGAATTCTAAATTCCATAAGGAAAACCTTATTTGTGTCTAACGGCTAGTCCATGTGGCAGCTTCTGATTAGTGCATCAGGAAAATATAGTTGTTGCCTTTCACCTGCTCTCAAAAGTAGCGGTCACGATTTATCTTGTACAGGACGCGACTCTGTATACGAATTCCTCTGCCAAAAATGTTCATCTTCTTCTTTTGGGTTCGCGGTCGCTACCAACAAGTTCCCCTCGCGATTTTTGACTTTCAACGATTACCTAGGACACTTGTCAAGCTATGATTGTGGACTTGATTGCATCTTAAGCTACTTCAAAATTTGTGGTCGCGACTAAGGCAAGCTTTACATCGCGAATTTGTTTGTCACTTTTGGAGTTCTTCCTTTGGATGAATCACTGTTGAGAATTACTCCGCGATTTCGTCTGTCTGATCTTCTAGCAAGTCTTCTAATGGATTGCGGTTGTGAATCTTTGAATTGTGATCGCGATTTAGAAATTACTTCACATACTTTGAAAAATTAAGATTTCTATCCAACTTCTAACTTAAATACTTTCACAAGAATTGCAAAACAACACTAAATAGAAACATTAAAAATGATCAATCCCCTTTATCAAGATTAAAAGAGGCCCAAGATAGAGGGTTAACTACCCTAGTCTAACAATCTCCCCTTTTTTTATTTTGACAACTTAGATTGATCCTAAAGTGAAAAGGATGCAGGAAAGTGAAGTTGGATTGTAATATGATTCATTAAATGCTTATGACAAAATTTACTAAGTATAACATTCATTCAATCAAAGCTGAAATTGATAAAACAATAAGTATATTGCTCCCCCTTAACTTATGTTATAGTTATTTCATTATTTTCTCCCTTTCACAATCTCTCCCCCTTTGGCAATATCAAAAAGAGGGTATATAAGGAAAAGAAAGAAAGAAAATGAAACTCATGCATAAGAATTCATAAGGAGCAAACATAATGCAATGGATAAAAGAATAACATCAATCACATAAGATAGCAATGTTTGCAAAGAAACAAGTTTTATTTATATATATTCATAAATGTGGGATCACAAGATTTGTAAAAGAAAACATAAGGAAAGTGAAAAAATAAATACAAAAGATCCCTAATCTAAAGTAGTGGAGAATCATCTTCGGAAGATGGTGTATCGAGCGCTTATTATTCTCCCTTAGCTTCGTCTCCATCCTCTACATCATCTTCATTGCCATCTCCATCTTGTGTATCTTCAAATTCGATGAAGTCCAAAAGATGGCAAGGAGGAACTCCTAGTTCCTATTGGAGATCCACCATATCACTATAAAGATGAGAATGAAAGAGGAACCTTCTCTTCACCATCCTCATAAGCTTGTCCAACTTGCGATTAATGGTGGCAAGAGATAACTTGGACTTTGGTTTTGGTTGAGGAGGAGGGATTAGAATTTTGCTTTCTTCGATTTAAAGCCTCTTTTGCTTGGAAGCTTGGGAGGTTTCCATCTTTTTTGCCCCGATGGCATCAAGGGTGCAGATATAAGTGTCCATATGGATTGCCTTGGCATTGATGAGGTAGAGTAAGTCGAGGAAGTTTTGAGAGGGAAGGAGCTTTTTAGTGAGGAATTTCTCTTTCTCCTCATCAAGTGCTCTAACAAAGCGATAGATGGTTGTTATGTGAGAGGGCAAGAGAAACTAGCTTTTGGGTCTAGTACTCATGTGGATCAATTGATCCACAAGGTAATGGCCGATTTGGATAGGTTGGTTTTTGACAAGGCAAAATCAGAATGCCAAGTCCTTCTGTGAAACCTTCTTGTTACCATCACCTCTTACATTGACTGAGAAAGTGATGATGCAATGAAAGATCCACAAGGGTAGAGTTTTTATGTGTTTGGATAAGGAGGAGCGGGGTCGTGTTTGGTTTCGGAGTAGATGACGTTGATTGTGGAGATGATGAATGGGATATGTTCTCTGACTTGTAGGTTGAAAAGTGAGGACAATTGGTTGAAAGTGATGTAGAAGGGGTCGCCGAAGGCCCAGAACACCAACCCGTATTGGCCGGCTCTTGAATTGGATTTTTAGCTGAGTTGCACGGTGCACATGAACTCGCGTACTATCTCTTCGTATCCTCGTTCATCTCAGAAGATGAATTCGTTCTAGCTCATATGAAATAGAAAGGTATGGATCTTTGTATTGATGCTCAATGTCTCTAGCATGAAAGTCGATGGGATTTTGTTTGGCATAATTACTTTGGAGGAGTTCGCCTTGAATCTCTCCTTTTCCTCCTTGGTGATTCCCTTCATGAGATTGAGGGCAGGAGGTGCAGAAGGTTGAGCCACTGCCTTGCCTTTTTCAGCCTTGGAGAATTTCTTGGGAGACATTGCAAAAGAGAGGAAGAAAGCTTGAGAGATTTTATAGAGAGATTGTTGGACTAGGATGGTTAATCCTAAGTCTAGAACCTCTTTTGATCTTGACAAAGAAGATTGATCATCACTAATATTTCAAATAAGTGTTGATTTTGCAGAAATAAATAAATCTCTCAAGAAGAAATGAAATGAGTTAATAAACTCCAAAGTGACATGTAAATCGTGATCGCAATCTAGATTTTACTACCACGACTCATGTTAAGGCATGCTGAAAGTCAAGTAGGCGAAAGTGCAGAGCCATTCTCGACCGCAACCTATGGAAAAGAAGAAGCCAAAATGTGACAGACGAATTCGCGGTGAAAGTCACGACCTAGTCGCGACCGCGAATTTCAAAGTAACTTAAGAGGGAAGCAAGTCCACAACCACAACTTGACAAGTGTCCTAGAAGACTGTTGGAAGTCAAATTTTATGGAGGCATATTGTTGGTAGCGACCGCGAATCCTGAGGAAGAAAGATGACCACTTTGACAGACAGATTCGCATCCTCTATTGCAGCTTGTACAAGAAAACTCGCTATTGCGACTTCTGAAAGTAGGTAAAAGGCAACGACTATATTTTCCTGGTGAACTAATAAGAAGTTATCACATGGACTAGCCGTTAGACACAAACGGGGTTTCCCGTGAAGAATTTGGATTTCGCGACCACGAAATGACAATAGCGACCGCGATTTAATCCTGACAAGCATTTAATGTAGAATCTGTCTCGCATCTCAAAGATTTGATGAGCTATGATCTACAACATCTCTTTGGTGAAGTTTGGCTATAAATACACCACCAAATAGCCATGAATAAGGTTGCTAAGGAAATTATTACAAGTAATTAAAACTCTCAATCTTTGCTACTCATTTTTTTCATTTTCTTTATGAAATTGTAATTGTTAAGTGTGAGAATTAAACACCAAGTTCTAAGGTTATAGTGTTAGCCTGTAAAAACACTTCAAAAAGGTTTAAGTGTGAGCCTATTGAAACACTTGAGTAAGGTTGTGTGTTAGCCTAAAAACACATTATTGTAAGGTTGTGTGTTAGCTATCAAAATACAAGTTGTACAAGTTGGGTGTGAGCTTGAAAACACCTTGAGATAGTGAAATACCCAATTGATTAATTGGGGAGTGGTTGTAGGGTCAATTATACCCGAACCACTATAAATCGGTTGTCTCCATTCTACTTTTTCTTCTCCCTTTTTTCTTTGTTGTTGAAATTTTAATGCACCAATTCAACCCCCCTTCTTGGTGCCTAGGGACAACAAGTGGTATTAGAGCAAGGTTTTCACAAATCAGACCTTTATTAGGTGAAACAAGATCATGGTACAAGAAGTAAACCACTCACAACTAAGGCCATATTTTAATGGAACCGACTATACTCATTGGAAGTATAGGATGGAGATCTATCTTGACACAGATGTAGTGGACCTTTGGGATGTGGTAATCAAGGTATGGAAGCCTCCTACAAGAGTTGTGGATGATAATGAAGAACTAATTCCAAGGGATGCTTGGGTTGAAGCTCATTGGAAGTCAAATGGCAAGAACAATAGGGCAATGGCCATTCTCCTAAGCTCACTTTCAAAAGAAGAGATTGAGAGAGTGCAACATTGTCAAACTACACATGCCATATGGAAGACTCTAGAAAACTATCATAAAGGCACAACCTTAGTCAAGTCAAGTCGTTTGGAGATGTATATCACCAAATGGGAACTCTTCATGATGAAGGACAACAAAAACATCACAAAAATGACCAATCGCCTCTTGTCCATCATCACCAATATGAAGAAGTTTGGAAGAGCACTTACCAATTATGAGGTAAACACCAAAATCCTTAAAACTCTTCCTCTTGACAAATTTAGGCCTACGGTGTGCAACATTCAAGAGTCCAATCCAGAGATTGGAAAGGTCCCAACCAATGTGCTCATTGGCAAGCTCTTGACTCATGAGTTGGCCATTCGAAAAGAAAAGCAGATGAAGAAGCTAAGGGGCCAAGGTGAAAAACCAGAAAAAAGAACCATGGGTCTCAAAGCTTTAACAAGGGAGAAAGAAGTAGACACATCCTCAAGTGAAGAGGATAGTGATAAAGAAGGAGAAGAGCTAGCCATGCTCTCAAGGAGAACCAAGGAATTGATAAGGAGGAGAAAAGAGAGAAGAGTCTTCAAAAAATCAGCCCAAAGCCTAAAAGAAAGAACAAATGATGTCACATGCTATGAATGTGTCAAATAAGGGCACATGAAGCGTGAACCAAATTGAAGAAGAAGAAAAGATGGGACAAAGAAAAGAAGAAAAGCTTCTCCGCCACTTGGGATGATGACTCAAGTGAAGAAGAGGAAGAAGGAGAGGTGGCTAACATATGCTTCATGGCACTAGGGGACTCTTCACAAGAGGTAAGTACATCCTCCCACTCTAATTCAGATTATGAGGCAGATGATATAGATGAAGAGCTATTAGAAGCTCTAACTATGAAGTGTGACAAGTATAAGTCACAAGTTAAAACCTATAGGAAGAAATGCTCCAAACTAGAAGATGAGTACAAGTCTCTAAATGAGCTTGTGAATGAATTAAG